>JAXQQM020068455.1:0-75784 GCA_034641835.2 Pinus albicaulis | reverse complement strand
ATTGTTAGCCACCTATAATATTTTGTTATACCAAAAGGTGGCTAAATATTTTTGGAGCCTCCAAGGAACAATTTTATCACTAAAAATTGTTGGCTCTTGAAGCATCTCTAAGGCCTCATACTTCTGTTCAGATCCCTTATTGCTGTTTACATCCTAAAAGCATCTGAAATCCTTCAAAAATCCCAAGTTAAATACTGCTGCAGAACCCCTTGGTCCCCTTCCTTTTCTTCCTCACTAACCTCATTTTATATTCTCCATTTCCCCATGAAAATCCATCATTTCTTTGTTTCTCCTTTTCCCCCTCATCTAAATTCATTTTATGAGGTTAAAAACCCACTTTTTGACCTTACCGAAACCTTCATTTCCCTGTAAAAACCATACAAAATGCCTATTTTTCATACATCAGACTTTAGCCCCCTCAGGCTAAGCCTCTAGCCCCTTCCTCCATAAACTCGAGCGCCAGAACTGACCGCTTTATCCAACGGGAGCTTATCCCTCCAATGAAATTCTTCCGCCCGAAAACACCAAAAAACCTTTGAAAAACATGAAAAACAAGTGTTAATTAAATTCTAAAGTTTTCCGCCCGAGAGATTATGGATTTATCTCGACCGTCGATCTGCTCTGCAAATCGGATGGTGCGGCACACAACTTGCCCATGGCCCCCACTCCCTGCGTTGTTTTCCGAAAAACCGCCGGTATCATTCCGCACCACCCTCTGCCGGTTGGTGGTTTTTTCCCGTCGGCCAGCGATTCCATACGCTGGCCGACGCGTGTCCTCCGCCCTGTTTCAAAACCGCCGCATAAAGTCAGTCCCCCGCGTGTTATCCATCGGGCCATGACCGCCCAGAGGAATCAACGGCAGCCATCCGATCTGACCCCTCGCATCTAACGGTTGGCATTCGTTGAAGTTGTCCGATCTTTAACCAAGTTGCATATGGTTTAGCCAGGCCCCGGTGCTACGGAAATTTAATCTCCGTCGTTGATCTCTGCAGATCGACGGCCCACGTTCAGTCCCTTGATTCCGTTGCCCAGTCAAACTATTCACACCGCTGACTTCTCTCAATCATTCCCGACCCTCGATCACAGTGCGATCGACGGCTCAAATTGCCCCTTTCCTCCGCACAGTCCCCGATGCAGATTGACCTATAAAACTGGATTTTTAATGTGTTCTTGCATTTTGCAGGGTTTAAACTATTTGTTCGTGTTTTTTTTAAGGAAGATTCAGAGAAGGAGGGTGACGACCCTCCCTTGTTCGATTCCTCCGAGGAAATCTCTCACAGAGTCAGTTTTTCACGTCTCATTGATGTTTTCACAGGAATCGATGCCTTACATGCCCTATGCAGCCCTGCACAAGAAGAAAATCATGAGAAACCGAGGCAGAGAAAGAGTATCAGTGGTAGAAGACCAAAAATGAACCAGAATAGCAGATTAGTGGACAGATTTGTGGGGATTAAGGCTAAGACAGTTATCAAATGCCTAATCCCCGGATCAAAAACACAATTTGAAGGAAAAACTAAAGTGTTTCATCAGGAAACTCTCCACCGTCACCAAAAGAGACAGATTCATTCCTCCAAGTAGATAAAGCGCCACCTGTGCCTCAAAGTATTCAATCAAGAACTGAATTTATTGATCAAAGTCAGGTATTTTGCCTCGACACAGCCAAAGAAGTTATTTCTTCCAGGAAATTAATGACAGAATGTCGGAAGAACAACCCTATTGATACACAGAGCCTCAAAAGTCTAATAAATATCCCACCGAGCTAAATTCATGAGTGTAAATCATTTAATACAGAGGAACACCTGTATAGTTCTTCGTTGAGCCCCTAGATGGCTAAGAAGACATTAATATCTGTATTAATTGGTTTTTCAGATCTTTTCATCAGATCTCACCTCCTCATCTTTCTATAAATACTTCAGTAGAAGATGAGTGAGGGGTTGGTTGTTAATGTAATTGCTGAAGCATTGTAATTTTAACTGAGCTGAAAATTCTTGATTGTAGATAGGATTTCACTGGCTCTTGGAGCTCTGATTGTAATAGATAGGTTAGGTTATGAGGAGAGATGGATTAAAACACTGGATTTGAAGATTGTAACTGGTTTGAAGCATCAATACAAGCTGATTTATGGGATCCTGGTCTATGCTGATGGTGATGTTATTCTCACTGTAACTTGTATTTCGTTTCTGTTTTCAATTTGTTTCATTTTCCACTATAAAGAACAGTTTAAACAGGGTTAGGACCTACTGTATACCAGTAACCTTCTCTGGCTGAAAAACCTTTATTTAAATGTTTTCTCTCAACTGTGTTATTTGAAAATGATTTAATTCAGTTTAAGTACATGGATGCTGGCGTTCCCTCATCTTTTTGTCTTAGATGAATGTTATTTTTAAATGTTACTGTCAATATATGTTGTGTGAATATGAGCTGAGGAAATTAAGGTTAGCCTTGAGTCCCTTTCTTGTTTGCTCAACTATTCGATTGTTTCCCTTAGGATGTGTTAAAAGCTGACTTGTTTCAAAGTTCTTATCAGATCTTAGACCATTCTGTGTTATCTTTGAGTTTCCCTTTTGTTTTTATATGTTTTCTATCATAAGTGTATTAAAGGCTGGATAGTTTCAAAGTACTTACCAGATCCTAGTTTGCTTCTATATTTTTCTTAAGTTCCTGGTCAAAGGCTGGCTAGTTTCAAAGTACTTACCAGATCCTGGGCTGCTCTTTGTTCTGCATCTGTCATTTCCCTTTCTTATTGTATCACTCCATTCCATAAATCAAACTTTAAAGAGATCCTTAGGCATAGATGACTTGCCCCATAGACCACTCTTGAACCTGATTGTTTCAATTAAATCCTCTTATGACTCCATAGCCCAATGGACTGAAAACCTGCCATCATCTTTCTTCTTGATCAAAACTTACTCTTTTGCTTGCAACTTCTCACCTTTGAACCTCTTTACCTTTAGGACTTTTCACCTCTAACAGCAATCATGTTCAACCATCCAAAAACAAACAAAACCCTTGGACTTCATAACTAGCCTAATATCATTACCCCAAACTTCAAAGACAAATCCATCTTTGTACATATTGGAGAGATCCCTCTCCAGATTCAGGAGGGCTAGATCCTAGAATCCCAAAGTTGGTTGAAATGATGTTAACTCTGTGATCGGACTTTGCCAATATTTCTTATTACAGAGACCTAACATTTCTGGCGACTTCGCTGGGGATCGAACCCAGAATCTCTTTATAAAACTTTGAGAGTAGAAAGCAGCCTTTCCAAGCACTACCAAGAAATGGTAATCATGATGAAACTTGTTTTGAATCAGTGACAATCTAGGTCAATCCTAGGATTCTTTTAAAGTGTTATCTAACCTTGGAAAATCAGTTGGCTTAGCCATAAGAGTAGACTCTCTTTGTCTCACAACCGTAGCTAAGTTTTGAAGCAAAGTTAGGACATTCTTCCAAACCACAAATAAAAACAATTCAGAAAATACCAAAAACATTTCAGATTGGTAGTAAAACACTTGCTCTTACATTTCACTTACCATTGGATGTGTTTTACTTCGTACTCTTAGAAAGAGTCTGGAAAGGGCCAGGTAGTCTCCGGATCTCATCCTCTTTTAGAGGTGACATATCTGGTGAATGCCCTCCGAGTCAATCTCTAGTTAGAGTTTGTTGTGTTTCGGGATACCCTTGAAAAAGGATGTCTCACAAGCACTGTGGTGGACAATGTACTTCTTTGGACACACTCTAAAATTTCCACCTGGCGACTCCACAATCCTAAACAGACCTTAAGACTCCACTGGGAAGAACCCCTACCATTGTAATATCCTTCAAACTCGGTTAGAATGCTGTAGGATTTAAATTGTGAAAACATATTAGTTAACCCCTCAAAGATTGTCATATCTGGTTGAACTTTTACTGTTTATTTGGGTCTAAAAACACAGCATAGTGGCTCCTAGAAAGATTCACACTAGAGCCTACCCTGACCCTGATCCACCTGAGATAGTTGATAACCCAGAAATTATCCTTAGGAAGTCTCCTAAGATAGAATCCTCAACTATTTTCAGATCTCACATAAAAACGGTCGGTCCACGAAAATCTTTGACTCTACGAAATCTCGTGACTTATTGAACCCATTTAGGACGGTCATTTGGTGATTCGGATCGGCTAGATTACGGGACTTCACTTTGCCTCCTAAAATAAGTGAACTTCCTTGGGAATAGAAGAATCAACACCTCCACAGTCCCTTTCTTGTTTGCTCAACTATTCGATTGTTTTCCCTTAGGATGTGTTAAAAAGCTGACTAGTTTCAAAGTTCTTACTTATCGAATCTTAGACCATTCTGTGTTATCTTTTGAGTTTCCTTTTGTTTTTATATGTTTTCTATCGAAGTGTATTAAAGGAGTGGATAGTTTCAAGTACTTACAGGATCTAATTTGCTTCTATATTTTCTTAAGTTGTGTCAAAAGGTGACTGGTTTCAAAGTGCCCAGGATCTTTTAATTGCTCTTTGTTCTGCATCTGTCATTTCCCTTTCTTATTGTATCACTCCATTCCATAAATAAAACTTTAAAGAGATCCTTAGGCACAGATGACTTGCCCCATATACCACTCTTGAACCTGATTGTTTCAATTAAATCCTCTTATGACTCCATAGCCCAATGGACTGAAAACTTGCCATCATCTTTCTTCTTGATCAAAGCTTACTCTTTTTGCTTGCAACTTCTCACTTTTGAACCTATTTGCATATAGATCTTTCCGCCTTAGACAATAACTATGTTCAACCATCCAAAAAACCAAACAAACCCTTGGTCTTCATAACTAGCCTAATATCATTACCTTAAGCTTTCAAAGAAAAATCCATCTTTGAACATATTGGAGAGATCCCTCTCTGGGTTCAGGAGGGCTAGATCCTAGAATCCCAAATTTGGTTGAAATGATGTTAACTCTGCAATCCGACTTTTTCCAATCTTGCTTATTACAGAGACCTAACATTTCTGGCAACTCCGCTGGGGACTGAGTGTTTGTATAAGACCTTATAGACCCCAGAAAACCTTTTTATTAAAGAAAACTTTGAGAGTTAAAAGCAGCCTTTTCAAGCACTACCAAGAAAGGGTAATCATGATGAAACTTGTTTGAATCAGTGACAAACTAGGTCAACTCTAGGATTCTCTTAATTTTTTATCTAACCTTGGAAATTCAGCTGGCTTAGCCATAAGAGTAGACTGTCTTTGTCTCACAACAGTAGCTAAGTTTTGAAGCAAAGGTAGCTTATGCTTAGAAACCACAAATAAAAACAGTTAAGAAAAGCCAAAAACATTTCAGATTGGTAGTAAAACACTAGTTTTTGATATCTTGCCTATACCTTTTGATGTGTTTTACTTCATACTCTTAGACAGAGTCTGGAAAGGGCCAGGTAGCCTCTGGATCTCATCCTCTTTTATAGGTGACATATCTGGTGAATGCCCTCCCAGTCAATCTCTGGTTAGAGTTTGTTGTGTTTTGAGATATCCTTGAAAATGGATGTTTCACAAACACTGTGGTGGACAGTGTACTTCCTTGAACACACTCTAAAATTTCCACCTGGCGACTCCACAATCCTAAACAGACCTTAAGACTCCACTGGGAAGAACCCTTATCATGGTAATATCTTTCAAACTCAGTTAGAAAATTTGTGGGATTTAAATTGTGAAAGCAGTTAATCCCCGACCTTCTCGAAAGCATGTCACATATACAGTTGAAACTTTCTGCCATTTGTTGGGTCTAAAAACATAGCATGTGGTGGCTTTCCTGAAAGATTCACACTAGAGCGGTGATCCCTGACCACGTCCACTGAGATAGTTGACAGCTTGAGAAAGTATCCTTAGGAAGTCTCACAGATAGAATCCTCTCAACTAATTTTGGATATCACATAAGAGCTAATTCAGTCCCTGAAAATCTTTCAGCTCTGCAACAATCACAAGCTGACTTAGTCAATCCATTTAGGACTAGGTCATTTGGTGATTTAGATTAGTTAGATTCTGAGTCTTCACATTCATCTCCGGAAACAAGTGAACACCTTGGGAATAGCGACTCAACACCTCCTGATTTACATTTTCTACATAATCTAGGTGTCTCTCATCCAAGATCAGCTCAGCAATCTACTGCTGGTCCATCCACTTCTATTCATCTTTCATCCACTGCTCAAACCACTTCATTTCAGCCCACCCCACCTCTTGTCAATCCACTCCCACCACCTATCATGGCAGCATGGTATGCTCCCTGAGTCCTTCCTGTACCATTAGTCAATATTCCACAGGATTATCAGTCCAAAATTCCATTATATGATGCTAGCAATACTACAACAGCATCACAACATGTGGACAAGATGAATGACTATTTTGACAGAAATGAAATTGATGATGATTCTGTCAAGCTTAGACTATTTGCTCAAAGTCTGGGGGGAGAAGCAAGAAAATGGTTTAAATATTTAGCCCCCCATAGTATTAATGATCTCCAAGGCTTCCATCAAATATTATTAAACAAATGGGAAGTGAAGAGGAACCCTCTTCAAGTCCTTGCAGACTATAACAATCTCCATAGGAACCCTGGGGAAAGTGTACAAGCCTATTGTACTAGATTTAACAGTGTATATAATGCACTTTCCCCAGAATTAAAACCTCCACAGGGCTCAGCTTTAAACAAATTTCCTGAAGGGTTTGATGCTGATATGACCTATTCATTGAGAGAAAGAGATTTAGCAACCCTTGAAGATATGCAAAGAGGTGCTCTTTCTGTAGAAGTCAACCTAATGGAGAAGAGAGCAAGGATGAAAGCTAAAAAGAGAGTATCTTTTAGAGAGGAATCCACCCCTACTACCTCAAGTTCAAAAATGGAAAGAATGATGGAAGAAATGCTGAAGAAAATGAGCATTCTTGAGAGAGCGCAAGCAAGTCTAAATCAAAATGCTCCTCAAAACAGAAACCAAAACTAGAATCAGAATGTTAGAAGAAACCAACCTCCAAACCGACCAAGGGAAGATGATCAGCAGATCACTCCTCCCTTTCATCAAAACTATTTAAGTGAGGTTGAGGAAACTTATCAAATAATAGAGGAGGATAATATAAACTTATTTGGGGTAGATGATGATAGCTTCGAGGTTCATTATGAAAGAAAAGAGGGTCTTTACACACCTTACGATGACAAAAGGGATGACAATCAAAATTGTTGTCAAGACATGGAAAATGCCATGACAGAACCTTCAAAATAATATGAACTCAGAAGTAGATCTAATCAAGAAACCCCCAACAACAAAACCTCTGACAAGTCTTCTCAAAGCAGCACTGCAACCAAGCCCAAGACAGTCAAACAAAAAGACAAAACGGTGGTGAAATAATGCAGTAGTGGTAAAGCCATTTGTCAAAATCTTAGCGCTGAGTGACAACATAATTAGTTCTAACAATTCGGCTACTAGTACTCCTTTTTTAACCGTTGTGTCAAATCACAGTAAAACAAGTCGGCAAAGTTTTGCTTTGGAAATAGAGTAATGACTAATAAAGAGAGTTTGAAATAAGTACTTTAAGAATCAAATCATTCCGATCTGGAACGGGAAATCTCAAGATCAAAATTTATTCCTTTGGTGAGTTAGGCTGCCCAACATGTATATAAGATCCAAAATTTTGAAGGCTTTAAACATAGAAGAAAATAGAGATACTCTCAATCTGAACTCTCAATCTTAATGACGACCGACCAGAGTTATTTTTGGTCCAAAGATTGATGAGATTTCAAGGGACTGTCCCTCATACATGTAAGTTTAAATATTCATGACAAAATTTTGTACAATGCTATGCATGACTCAGGCGCTTCCCATAATTTAATGCCAAAAGCTGTGATGGAAAGCCTAGGTTTTGAAATTACCAGACCTTACAAAGATCTCTACTCCTTTGACTCAAGTAGAGTTAAATGTCTAGGATTGATCAAAGACCTGTGTGTTAATTTAGCCCAAATTCCAGCCAAGTGTTTGGTCATGGATGTTGTTGTGGCTGATGTACCCCCAAAGTATGGAATGCTTTTGTCAAGATCTTGGGGGGCTAAGTTATAGGGGACAAGGCAAATGGACATGACCTACGCGACTATCCCTGTTTTCAATCAGACTAGAAGACTTTACAAGGAGTCCCACATGCAATACACATTTACAAGTCAAGACAGGCCTCAAAACTCTCCTCTGTATGTTGTAAGTATGAGCCTTGATTCTTTTATCATGTTTAATGATGAAGCCCTCACAGAACAAATCACTTTACCAGGGTTAATGGCTGAAATGGAGGAAGAGGAGTACAACGCTGAACTGTCAAGACAGTTTACTGGATCTGAAAATCCTAGCAAACCAAACACAGGTCTTGAACTACGAATCATAAATCCATTAAACTTAAAGCTTGATAGTCAAGAGAGCAATCCTCAACCCGATGAAAAACTTGAGGAGTAAAATCATACAAAGGACATGCACCAAACTGATAAAACTGAAAATGATCCTCTCTAGACTATGTATTTTGATGGGTCATGCACTAGAACGAATGCTGGTTCAGGTGTCTGGATTACTAACACTGAAAACAATCATACAGAGTGTATTTCATGTAAATTAAACTTTCATTGTTCCAACAACATAGCAGAATATGAATCCCTTCTCTTAGGCTTACGTCTCTTGAAGAAGTTAGGAGCCAAGAGAATAAATGTGTATGGGGATTCTGAGTTAAAAATTAGGCAAGTCAATAGGGAGTATAATTCAAATAACCCCAGACTTAGGGCCTACAGGAATGATGTCATAGATATTTTGAAAACATTTGAGGAGGCCAACCTGGGATTTGTCCCAAGGAAAAGAAACATTGCAACCCATAATTTAGCCTTTGCTGCTAGAACCTTCCCAATGCTATATGATGACACATCCTAGATTAAATTCAAACCAGCTATCCTAGATAACAAGAAATATTAGCAGGTGTTTGATGGAGATAAACAAATAGAAGACTTCATGCAATTCAGAAATGAGTTTGAACTCCATAGCTCAGATTCTGACTATGATACAGACTGCAGTGAAGAAAATTTTCTTGGTGAAGAAGAACCGTATCCTGAGCTTGTAGATATTAACCTTCAGACTATCAAACTTAGAAACCAAACAGAGTTGAGTGCAGAATCTGAAACAGAGGAGTTGGAAACTCTGCATTCTAAGAATGATAGTTTTCCCAAGGGTTTGGACCCTCTAGAAGAATTGTTTGATTTTAATGATGTGGCCAATAAACCTAAACTGGAACCTGTAGAAACTGAAGTAGAGGAATGTAATATAGGCAGTGAGAAAAAACCGAAAATGATCAAAATGTCCACAGCTTTGCCAGCTCACATTAAACTCAAATACATAGAGTTGTTCAAAGAATTTTCTGATGTTTTTGAATGGAGTTACGAAGATCTTAAGTCCTATGACACTAAAATAATACAGCACAAAATCCCTCTTAAAGAAAACCAAAAACCATTCAAACAGAAACTGCGTAGAATAAACCATGTCCAGTTACCATTGGTTAAGAAGGAAATCATGAAGATGCACGATGCTGGTATTATTTTCCCTATTAGCTATTCTGAGTGGGTGTCTAATCTGGTGTCTATTAGGAAGAAAACTGGAGAAATCAGGCTTTGTATAGACTTTAGAAATTTAAAGAAAGCTTCGTTAAAAGACAACTACCCTTTGCCCAAGATGGATCATATTTTACAAAGGGTGGTGGGGTCTAAAAGAATTTATTTGCTAGATGGCTATTCAGGGTATAATCAAGTCTTAGTCCACCCTGATGATCAATTAAAGACATCTTTTAGTACACCATGGGGTACTTTCATGTATGTGAAAATGCCTTTTGGTCTAATGAATGCTGGGCTTGACTTTTGAGCCATGGACATAGCCTTCTCGAAGGAAGCTGAGCTAACTTCATCATTATATACCTTGATGATGTCAACTGTGTTTTCAAAAACAAATGAAGAACACTTAGAACATTTGAGAGAAGTTTTTCGAAGTGCAGAAAGTTTGGGATATCTTTGAACCCCAAGAAGACTTTATTTGGTCTCCAAGAAGGTAAACTTCTTGGGCACATTATTTCAGAAGAGGGTATAAAGATAGATCCAAAGAGGATTGAGGCCATATTGCAAATCTCTCATCCTCGGAACATCAAAGAGTTGCAGTCTTTCATTGGGAAGATAAACTTTTTGAGAAGGTTCATCCCCAACTTGGCTGAGCTCCTCAGGAATATCACAAACATGTTGAAGAAGGAGCAAGGGATAAAATGGACCCTGGAAGCAAAGACATCCTTTGAACTGGTAAAACAAGCGTTAACCAAAACACCGGTTCTCATAAGTCCTGATTTTTCGAAGGATTTTTATATCTTCTCATTTGCATCAGAACATACCATAGATGCTGTCCTTTTACAAAGAAATCCGCAAGGACAAGAGCAGCCTATTGCATTCTTTAGCAAGGCATTAAGGGATGCCCCTTTCAAGTATAACATCATGGAGAAGCAAGCTTTTGCTTTGGTAAAGGCTTTGAAAGACTTCAGGGTATACATCCTTCACTCACACATTATTGCCTTTGTCCCAAATTTAGTTGTTAAAGACATTCTAACACAGGACCCAGATGGTAAGCGAGGTAAGTGGATTGCTGTTATTCTTGAATACGATTTAGAGATAAAACCCACTAAGCTCATCAAAGGCCAAGGCCTAGCTAAATTAATGGTCGAGTCAAATTGTGAAGTTCTTGATATTAATATGATTAATGCTTTGGATGACCGAGAAGGATTCTCAACTCCCATTGTTGAAGACCATTTTATGAATTCTCCTTGGTATGCTGATATTGTTTATGTTTTGTTTAATTTGAATACACCTCTTGGTTCGAAAAAAACAAAGGCAAGGTTCCTAAAGTTAAAAGCTGTAAACTATTGCATTATTGATAAATGTCTTTATTGGAAAAATGCAAGTGGAATATTTTTTTAATGTTTGCCTGATTTTGATGCAGAGAAGATTAAGCAGGAATTCCATGAAGGAGAGTGTGGAGGTCATTTGTACTGGAAGTCGACAGCCAACAAAATTTTGAGCGATGGTTTCTATTGGCCTACTCTATTTCATGATGTCCACAAGATGACCACTACTTGCCACAAATGCCAATTGTTTGAAGGCAAGAGAAAATTGCTACCCGTTCCACTGCATCCAATCATTGTTGAAGCTCCTTTTCAACAATGGGGACTTGACTTCATAGGAGAGATCCATCCACCATCTTCTGCCCAACATAGGTGGATCCTTACTGCCACAGACTTCTTCACTAAGTGGATAGAAGCCATTCCTTGTAGGCTTAAACCAATGATTCGGTTATCATAAAATTATGGAGACTAACATTCTCTCAGTTGCGTTTGTCCTACCAAGATCATCACAGATAATGCGGCGGCATTTGGATCAAAGAAACGGTTCAGATGCTGGCTCACCGTGTCGGATAACATTGGGACACTCCACAACCTATTACCCTCAAGGTAATGGACTTAGAATCTTCCAACAAGGCTTAGTGGAGCATAATCAAAGAAAGCTTGTTGGAGGACAATAAAAAGTCTTGGCACACAAAGCTGATCCATGCACTTTGGGCTGACAGATTAACTTTAAATAAATCTATTGATATGTCACCCTTCCAGCTTGTGTATGGTATAGATGCAATTTTTCCTAACAGCCTTGGTGTACCAGTTATGAAGTTAATTCAAGAGTCGCAGACTGAAGAAAATGACATAATCAGAAGAATAAATCAAACCATTCATCTTCAACAAACTAGGGAGGAAGTGTATAACAAAGCATTGTAGAAACAAGACAGTATCAAGAAGATATTTGATAGAAGAACGAAGGCCAGCAATTTCAAGATTGGGGACAAAGTTTTAAAGTGGGACTCAAGGAGGGAAGACAAGGGAAATCATGGAAAATTCGACAATCTATGGCTTGGCCCTTACTCTATCTATTCAGTTGCTAGTAATAATGCATTTTTCTTACAAGAACTGGATGGAACAGAATTGTTTGGGGGTCCTGTCAATGGCAGGATGCTTAAGCATTACTTCTCCTGATCCATTTTATGTTTTGAAGCCTTTTTATATTTTTCCATTATGAATATTCCATCCCCCATTGCATTCAAAGTTATGAAAAATCAAAAAATACAAAAACAAAGAAAAAATTAAAAGAGGGCAGAAATGAAAACAAGAAAGGAAAAGCCCCATGCCAAAAAGAGAAACAAATGCTGAAAGTGTGCAAGCTCAAATGCCACTCCTCAAAAACACACTTCTAGTTAGTCAAACAACCTAATCTTGACTAATTAGCTTTTGAATTTTTCTACTGATAGGATAGTGAATTTGATTTGCCAAACTGTTCAATCTTGGCTTATCAGTAGATAGATTAGGTTAGAAATTGAAGGTTCAAACAAACTCAAAATATGAACCAAAGTTTCCAAAGGGAGATGACTCAAATCTATGTTAAATTATGAGTCAAAGAATGTAAAGATCTGGTTCTAATCAGTTTAAAATCTGAACCAGAAGAAAAGCAAAGACAGCTCAAAAGCAAAGAAAAATCAGAGTTGTGAAGAAAACAGAAGGCCATGATAAGAGACTTTCAGATCTTAAGCCTTCCATTTTGTTTTTTATTTTGCTGCAAATAATAATATATGTGCAGCTTGTTTTTATGCCATAGATCACAGCAAGTCAAACAGCTTAATCTTGACTTGACTGTTTTTAAATTTCTGTCTTAGAATTTAGAGAATGAGAGTTTGTTGGACAGTTTAATCCCAACAGACCGTAGATTAGGTAGAGAATAATCTGAGCTCAACTGTTTAATCTGAGTTCAGGGAGAAATATGGAGTAGAATTAGATTAGTTTTTATGATTTCAAAAGAATAAAATGTTTTGAAAAGAGTTTTCCAATCCAAGTGCACTATGATGAAGAAAAAATGTTAGATCAATAGGATTGGGTAGGTAGAAAGTTGTATTGATAAAATTCCATTTATCTTTCATGACTAATGTTATTTTTCGGAGGCGAGAGCAATCTAATGGATGAGGCACACAGTCGACATCCCGGAAAACGATGGATGAGGCTGTAATCCTCGGCCTCCCGAGAAATCAGGGCCTCAGGTCATCTAGATAGAAGCCTGTCCCCAAGTGGAGCCACTTTGTCGCCACCTATAATATTTTTATACAAAGGTGGCTGATATTTTTAGACACTCCCGAGCAATTTGTCACTAAAATTGTTGGCTCTTGAAGTCTACAAAGACTCATAGCTTGTCCAGATCCCTTATTAATTTGCATCTGCAAAAGCATGCAAAATATTAAATACAAGTTAAATACTGCTGCAGAACCCCTTGGTCCCCTTCCTTTTCTTCCTCACTAACCTCATTTTCTATTCTCCATTTCCCCATGAAAATCCATCATTTCTTTGTTTCTCCTTTTCCCCCTCATCTAAATTCATTTTATAAGGTTAAAAACCCACTTTTTGACCTTACCGAAGCCTTCATTTTCCTTTAAAAACCATACAAAATGCCTATTTTTCATACATCAGACTTTAACCCCCTCGGGCTAAGCCTCTAGCCCCTTCCTCCATAAACTCGAGCGCCAGAACCGACCGCTTTATCCAACGGACGCTTATCCCTCCAATGAAATTCTTCCGCCCAAAAACACCAAAAAACCTTTGAAAAACATGAAAAACGGGTGTTAATTAAATTCTAAAGTTTTCCGCCCGAGAAATTATGGATTTATCTCGACCGTCGATCTGCTTCGCAAATCGGACGGTGCGGCACGCAACTTTCCTGTGGCCTCCACTCCCCGCGCTGTTTTCCGAAAAACTGCCGGTATCATTCCACACCACCCTCCGCCGGTTGGTGGTTTTTTCCCGTCGGCTAGCGATTCCATATGCTGGCTGATGTGTGTCCTCCGCCCTGTTTCAAAACCGCCGCATAAAGTCAGTCCCCCGCGCGTTATCCATCGGGCCATGACCGCCCAGCGGAATTAACGACAGCCATCCGATCTGACCCCTCGCATCTAACGGTTGGCATTCGTTGAAGTTGTCCGATCTTTAACCAAGTTGCATATGGTTTAGCCAGGCCCCGGCGCTGTGGAAATTTAATCTCCGTCGTCGATCTCTGCAGATCGACGGCCCACGTTCAGTCCCTTGATTCCATTGCCCAGTCAAACTATTCATGCCACTGACTTCTCTCAATTACTCCCGACCGTCGATCACAGTGCGATCGACGGCTCCGATTGCCCCTTTCCTCTGCACAGTCCCCGATGCAGATTGACCTATAAAATCGGATTTTTAACGTGTTCTTGCATTTTGTAGGGTTTAAACTATTTGTTCACGTTTTTTTAAGGAAGATTCAGAGAAGGAGGGTGACGACCCTCCCTTGTTCGATTCCTCTGAGGAAATCGCTCACAGAGTTAGTTTTTCACGTCTCATTGATGTTTTCACAGGCATCAATGCCTTACATGCCCTATGCAGCCCTGGACAAGAAGAAAATCATGAGAAACCGAGGCAGAGAAAGAGTATCAGTGGTAGAAGACCAAAAATGAACCAGAACAGAAGATTAGTGGATAGATTTGTGGGGATTAAGGCTAAGACAGTTATCAAAGGCCTAATCCCCGGATCAAAAACACAATTTGAAGGAAAACCTAAAGTGTTTCATCAGGAAACTCTCCACCGTCACCAAAAGAGACAGATTCATTCCTCCAAGTAGCTAAAGCGCCACCTGTACCTCAAAGTATTCAATCAAGAACTGAATTTATTGATCAAAGTCAGGTATTTCGCCTCGACACAGCCAAAGGAGTTATTTCTGCCAGGAAATTAATGACAGAATGTCGGCAGAACAACCCTATTGATACACAGAGCCTCAAAAGTCTAATAAAGCTCCCACCGAGCTAAATTCATGAGTGTAAATCATTTAATACAGAGGAACACCTGTATAGTTCTTCGTTGAGCCCCTAGATGGCTAAGAAGACATTAATATCTGTATTAATTGGTTTTTCAGATCTTTTCATCAGATCTCACCTCATCATCTTTCTATAAATACTTCAGTAGAAGATGAGTGAGGGGTTGGTTGTTAATGTAATTGCTGAAGCATTGTAATTGTAACTGAGCTGAAAATTCTTGATTGTAGATAGGATTTCACTGGCTCTTGGAGCTCTGCTAGTAACAGATAGGTTAGGTTATGAGGAGAGATGGATTAAAACACTGGATTTGAAGATTGTAACGGGTTTGAAGCATCAATACAAGCTGATTTATGGGATCTTGGTCTATGCTGATGGTGATGTTATTCTCACTGTAACTTGTATTTCGTTTTTGTTTTCAATTTGTTTCATTTTCCACTATAAAGAACAGTTTAAACAGGGTTAGGTCCTACTGTATACTAGTAACCTTCTCTAGCTGAAAAACCTTTATTTAAATTTTTTCTCTCAACTGTGTTATTTGAAAATGATTTAATTCAGTTTAAGTACATGGATGCTGGCGTTCCCTCGTCTTTTTGTCTTAGCTGAATGCTATTTTTAAATGTTACTTTCAATATATGTTGTGTGAAGATGAACTGAGGAAATTAAGGTTAGCCCTGAGTCCCTTTCTTGTTTTCTCAACTATTTGATTGTTTCCCTTAGGATGTGTTAAAAGCTGACTAGTTTCAAAGTACTTATCAGATCTTAGACCATTCTGTGTTATCTTTGAGTTTCCCTTTTGTTTTTATATGTTTTCTATCAGAAGTGTATCAAAGGCTGGATAGTTTCAAAGTACTTACCAGATCCTAGTTTGCTTCTATGTTTTTCTTAAGTGCCTGGTCAAAGGATGGCTAGTTTCAAAGTACTTACCAGATCCTGGGCTGCTCTTTGTTCGGCATCTGTCATTTCCCTTTCTTATTGTATCACTCCATTCCATAAATCAAACTTTAAAGAGATCCTTAGGCATAGATGACTTGCCCCTTAGACCACTCTTGGACCTGATTGTTTCAATTAAATCCTCTTATGACTCCATATCCTAATGGACTGAAAACCTGCCATCATCTTTCATCCTAGCTAAAGCTTACTCTTTTTGCTTGCAACTTCTCACTTTTGAACCTATTTGCATATAGATCTTTCCGCCTCAGACAGCAACTATGTTCAACCATCCAAAAGACCAAACAAACCCTTGGAATTCATAATTAGCCTAATATTATTACAACAAACTTCAAATATAAATCCATCTTTGTACATATTGGAGAGATCCCTCTCCGGATTCAGGAGGGCTAGATCCTAGAATCCCAAAGTTGGTTGAAATGATGTTAACTCTGTGATCGGACTTTGCCAATCTTGCTTATTACAGAGGCCTAACATTTCTGGTGACTCCACTGCGGAACTGAGTGTTTGTATAAGACCTTAGAGACCTCAGAAAACCCTTGATTCAAGAAAACTTGTGAGTAAAACCAGCCTTTTCAAGAACTACCACAGAAATGGTAATCATGATGAAACTTGTTTGAGTCAGTGACAATCTAGGTCAATCCTAGGATTCTGATAAGTTTTTATCTAACCTTGAAAATCAGCTGGCTTAGCCATAAGAGTAGACTGTCCTTGTCTCACAACAGTAGCTAAGTTTTGAAGCAAAGGTAGCTTATTCTTAGAAACCACAAATAAAAAAAATTCAGAAAATACCAAAAAGAATTTCAGATTGGTAGTAAAACACTTGCTCTTACATTTCACTTACCATTGGATGTGTTTTACTTCATACTCTTAGACAGAGTCTGGAAAGGGCCAGGTAGCCTCCGGATCTCACCCTCTTTTAGAGGTGAAATATCTGGTGAATGCCCTCCCAGTCAATCTCTAGTTAGAGTTTGTTGTGTTTTGAGATATCCTTGAAAAGGAATGTCTCACAAGCACTGTGGTGGACAGTGTATCTCTTTGAAAACACTATAAACTTTCCACCAGGCGACTCCATAATCCTGAACAGACCTTAAGACTCCACTGGGAAGAACCCTTATCATTATAATATCCTTCAAACTTAGGTAGAGGGTTGTAGGATTAAAATTTTGAAAACAGATCAGCTGACCTTTCAAATATTGTCATACCTGGTTGAGTTTTTCTTGTTTATTTGGGTCTAAAAACATAGCATAGTGGCTCCTAGAAAGATTCACACTAGAGCCCATCCTCACCCTGATCCACCTGAGATAGTTGATAACCCAGAAAGAATCCTTAGGAAGTCTCCTAAGATAGAATCTTCAACTATTTTCAGATCATCCCTAAGAGCTAATTCAGTCCCTGAAAATCTTCCAGCTCTACAACAATCACAAACTGACTTATTGAACCCATTTAGAACAAGGTCATTAGGTGATTTAGATCAGCTAGATTCTGAGACTTCACTTTAATCTCCTGAAACATGCAAACATCTTGGTAGCAGGGAAACAACACCTCCTGATTTACATTTTCTTCTTAACTTAGGTGTCTCTCATCCAAGATCAGCTCAACAATCTACTGTTGTTCCATCCACTTATGTTCATCTTTCATCCACTGCTCAAACCACTTCATTTCAGCCCACCCCACCTCTTGTCAATCCACCCCCACCACCTATCATGGCAGCATGGTATGCTCCCTTAGTCCTTCCTGTACCATTAGTCAATCTTCCACAGGACTATCAGTCCAAAATCCCATTGTATGATGCTAGTAATACTACAACAGCATCACAACATGTGGACAAGATGAATGACTACTTTGACAGAAATGAAATTGATGATGATTATGTCAAACTTAGACTATTTGCTCAAAGTCTGGGGGGAGAAGCAAGAAAATGGTTTAAAGGTTTAGCCCCCCATAGTATTAATGATCTCCAAGGCTTCCATCAAACATTCTTAAACAAATGGGAAGTGAGGAAGAATCCTCTCCAAGTCCTTGCTGACTATAACAATCTCCATAGGAACCCAAGGGAAAGTGTACATGCTTATTGTACTAGATTTAACAGTGTGTATAATGCGCTCTCCCCAGAATTAAAACCTCCACAAGGTTCAGCTTTAAACAAATTTCCTGAAGGGTTTGATGCTGACATGACCTATTCACTCAGAGAAAGAGATTTTGCAACCCTTGAAGATATGCAAAGAGGTGCTCTCTCTGTGGAAGTAAACTTAATGGAGAAGAGAGCAAGGATGAAAGCTGAAAAGAGAGTATCTTTTAGAGAGGAATCCACACCTTCCACCTCAAGCTCAAAAATGGAAAGAATGATGGAAGAAATGATGAAGAAAATGAGCATTCTAGAGAGAGCGCAAGCAAGTCTAAATCAAAACGCTCCTCAAAACAGAAACCAAAACCGAAATCAGAATGTTAGAAGGAATCAACCTCCAAACAGACCCAGGGAAGATGATCAACAGATCACTCCTCCCTTTCATCAAAACTATGTAAGTGAGGTTGAGGAAATGGATCAAATAACAGAGGACGATGATATAAACTTATTTGGGGTAGATGATGATAGCTTCGAGGTTCATTATGATAGGAAACAAGGTCTTTATACACCTTATGATGACAAAAGAGATGATAATGAAAATTATTATCAAAACATGGAAAATGCTGTCATAGAACCTTCAAAGGAATATGAACTCAGAAGTAAATGTAATCAAAAAACCCCCAACAATAAAACCTCTGACAAGCCTTCTCAAAACAGCACTGCAACCAAGCCTAAAACAGTCAAACAAAAAGACAAAACAGTGGCTGTTAATTCTGGTAGTGGTAAAGAGAAAGACACTCAAAATATTGAAAAACAGAGTGCAAACATTAGCAGTACTAACACCTCGGCTAGTACTCCTGGTAAAACAACTGTTTCAACTGTAGATAAAACAAATCAGCAAGCTGTTATTGCTGATAAATTGGCAGTAAACAAGGCTGAAACCAACACCTTAAAGAATCAAATTCCTTTCAGCCTAGAACAGGAAATCTCAAAAATCAAAATTTCTGTTCCTTTGACTGAGTTAGCTGCCCAACATGTATATAGGTCCAAAATTTTGAAGGCTTTAAACTTAGAAGAAAATGAGGATACACTCAATCTTAGTGACGACCAGCCAGAGCTTATTTTTGGTCCAAATATTGAAGGTAAGTTTCAAGAGGGATCGGTCCCACCCTTCTATGTTAGTCTGAACATTCATGACAAAATTCTACACAATGATATGCATGACTCAGGCACTTCCCATAATTTAATGCCAAAAGCTATGATGGAAAGCCTGGGTCTTGAAATTACCAGACCTTACAAAGACCTATACTCCTTTGACTCAAGAAGAGTTAAATGTTTAGGATTGATCAAAGACCTCTGTGTTAATTTAGCCCAAATTCCAGCCAAATGCTTAGTTATGGATATTGTTGTGGCTGATGTGCCCCCAAAGTACGGAATGCTTTTATCAAGATCTTGGGGGGCTAAATTACAGGGGCCCATGCAAATGGACATGACCTATGCGACTATCCCTGTTTTCAGTCAGACTAGAAGACTTTACAGGGAGTCCCACATGCAATACACAGTGACAAGTCAAGACCGGCCTCAAAACTCTCCTCTGTACGTTGTAAGCATGAGCCTTGATTCTTTTATCATGTTTAATAATGAGACACTTACAGAACCAATCACTTCAATAGAATTAATGGCTGAAACTGAGGTAGAGGAAGGTAACACTGAAATGTAAAAGCAGTTTGTTGTATTAGAAAACTTTAGCAAACCAAGCACAGGTTTGGAATTACAAATCGTTAATCCGTCAAACTTAAAACTTGACAACCAAGAGAGTAATCCTCAACCCGATGAAACACTTGAGGAGTCAAATCATACAAAGGCCATTCACCAAATTGATAAAAATGTGAATAATCCTCTCTGGACTATGTATTTTGATGGGTCATGCACTAGAACTAATGCTGGTGTAAGTGTCTGGATTACTAACACTGAAAACAATCATACAGAATGTATCTCATGTAAATTAAACTTTCAGTGTTCCAACAACATAGCAGAATATGAATCCCTTCTCTTAGGCTTGCATCTCTTGAAAAAGATAGGTGCTAAGAAAATCAATATATATGGGGATTCTAAATTAATCATTAGGCAAGTCAATGGGGAGTATAATGCAAATCACCCCAGACTTAGGGCCTACAAGAATGATTTCATGGATCTTTTAAAAACATTTGAGGAGACCAACCTGACTTTTGTCCCAAGGAAAAGAAACATTGCAGCCCACAATTTAGCCTTTGCTGCTAGAACCTGCCCAATGCTGTATGTTGACACATCTTAGATTAAATTCAAACCAGCTGTCCCAGATAACAAGAAATATTGGCAGGTGTTTGATGGAGATAAACAAATAGAAGACTTCATGCAATTCGGAAATGAGTTCGAACTTCATAGTTCGGATTCAGATTATGAGACAGATTGCAGTGAAGAAAATTTTCTTGGCGAAGAAGAACCGTCTCCTGAGATGATAGACATTAACCTTCAGACTAGCAAACTTAGAAACCAAATAGAATTAAGTGCAGAATCTGAAACAGAAGAGTTGGAAACTCTGCATTCTAAGGATGATAGTTTGCCCAAGGGTTTGGCCCCTCTAGAAGAACTGTTTGATTTTAATGATGTGGCCAACAAACCTAAACTGGAACCCGTAGAAACTGAGGTAGAGGAATGCAATATAGTCAGTAAGGAAAAGCCGAAAATGATCAAACTGTCCAAAACTTTGCCAGCTCACACCAAACTCAAATATATAGAGCTGTTCAAAGAATTTTCCGATGTTTTTGCATGGACTTACGAAGATCTTAAGTCCTATGACACTAAAATAATACAACACAAAATCCCTCTTAAAGAAAACCAAAAACCATTCAAACAGAAGCTGCGCTGAATAAACCATGTCCAGTTGCCATTGGTTAAGAAGGAAATCATGAAGATGCACGACGCTGATATTATTGTCCCTATTAGATATTCTGAATGGGTATCTAATCTAGTGTCTGTTAGGAAGAAGACTGGAGAAATCAGGATTTGTATAGACTTTAGGAATTTAAACAAAGCCTCATTAAAAGACAACTACCCTTTGCCCAAGATGGATCATATTTTACAAAGGGTGGTGGGGTCTAAAATAATTTCTTTGCTAGATGGCTATTCAGGGTATAATCAAGTCTTATTCCACCCTGATGATCAATTAAATACAACTTTTACTACACCCTGGGGCACCTTCATGTATGTGAAAATGCCTTTTGGTTTAATGAATGCTGGAGCAACCTTTAAGAGAGCCATGGACATAGCATTCTCGAAAGAATTAGGCTTCTTCATCATTATCTATCTTGATGATGTCACTGTGTTTTAAAAAACATATGAAGAACACTTAGAACATTTGAGGAAAGTTTTCGAGAAGTGCATAAAGTTTGGAATATATTTAAACCCTAAGAAGACTTTATTTGGTCTCCAAGAAGGTAAACTTCTTGGGCACGTCATTTCAGAAGAGGGTATAAAGATTGATCCCATGAGGATTGAGGCCATATTGCAAATCTCTCATCCTCGAAACATCAAAGAGTTGTAGTCTTTCATTGGGAAGATAAAATTTTTGAGAAGGTTCATCCCCAACTTGGCAGAGCTCCTTAGGAATATCACAAACATGTTGAATAAGGAGCAAGGGATAAAATGGACCTTGGAAGCAAAGACATCCTTTGAACTAGTAAAACAAGCGTTAACCAAAACACCGGTTCTCATAAGTCCTGATTTTTCGAAAGATTTTTATATCTTCTCATTTGCATCAGAACATACCATAGTTGTTGTCCTTTTACAGAAAAATTCACAAGGACAAGAGCAGCCCATTGCATTCTTTAGCAAGGCATTAAGGGATGCCCCTTTGAAGTATAAAATTATGGAGAAGCAAGCTTTTGCTTTGGTAAAATCTTTGAAAGACTTCAGAGTATACATTCTTCACTCACATATTATTGCCTTTGTCCCAAATTTGGTTGTTAAATACATTCTGACACAAGACCCAGATGGTAAGAGAGGTAAGTGGATTGCTGTTATTCTTGAATATGATTTAGAGATAAGACCCACTAAGCTCATCAAAGGCCAAGGTCTAGCTAGATTAATGGTTGAATCAAACTGTGAAGTTCTCGATATTAACATGATTAATGCTTTGGATAACCAAGAAGAATTCTCAACTCCCATTGTTGAAGACCATTTTGTGAATTCTCCTTGGTATACTGATATTGTTTATGTTTTGCTAAATCTGAATACACCTCCCGGTTTATCAAAAACAAAGGCAAGATTTCTAAAATTAAAAGCTGTAAATTATTTCATTATTGATAAATGTCTTTATTGGAAAAATGCAAGTGGAATATTGCTTAAATGTTTGCCTGAGTTTGATGCAGAAAAGATTAAGCAGGAATTCCATGAAGGAGAATGTGGAGGCCATTTGTACTGGAATTCAACAGCCAACAAAATTTTGAGGGCTGGTTTCTATTGGCCCACCCTTTTTCCTGATGTACACAAGATGACCACCACTTGCCATAAATGCCAGCTATTTGAAGGCAAGAGAAAACTGCTACCCCTTCCTCTGCATCCAATCACCGTTGAAGCCCCTTTTCAACAATGGAGACTTGACTTCATAGGATAAATCCATCCACCATCTTCTGCCCAGCATAGGTGGATTCTCATTGCCACAGACTATTTCACTAAGTGGATAGAATCCATTCCTTGCAGGCAGGCCAATGATTCAGTTATCATAAAATTTATGGAGACTAACATCCTTTCCAGATTTGGCTGTCCTACCAAGATCATCATAGATAATGCAGCAGCATTTGGATCAAAGAAAATGGTTGAATTCTGTCACAAGTATCAGATAGCATTGGGACACTCCACAGCCTATTACCCTCAAGGTAATGGACTTGCAGAATCTTCCAACAAAAGCTTGGTGAACATAATCAAGAAACTGTTGGAGGGAAATAAAAAGTCTTGGCACACAAAGCTGATCCATGCACTTTGGGCTGACAGATTAACTTTAAAGAAATCTATTGGTATGTCACCCTTCCAGCTTGTGTATGGTACAGATGCAATTTTTCCTAACAGCCTTGGTGTACCAGTTATGAAGTTAATTCAAGAGTTGCAGACTGAAGAAAATGACATAATCAGAAGAATAAATCAAACCATTCATCTTCAACAAACCAGAGAGGAAGTGTATAACAAAGCATTGCAGAATCAAGACAGTATCAAGAAGATATTTGATAGAAGAACAGAGGCTAGCAATTTCAAGATTGGGGACAAAGTTTTGAAGTGGGACTCAAGGAGGGAAGACAAGGGAAAGCATGGAAAATTCGATCATCTATGGCTTGGCCCTTACTCTATTCATTCAGTTGCTGGTTATAATGATTTTTTCTTACAGGAGCTGGATGGAATAGAATTGTTTGGGGGTCTTTTCAATGGCAGGATTCTTAAGCATTACTTTTCTTGATCCATTTTATGTTTTGAAGCCTTTTTATCTTTTTCTATTATGAATAGTCCATCCACCATTGCATTCAAAGTTATGAAAAATCAAAAATACAAAAACAAAGAAAAAATGAAAAGAGGGCAGGAATGAAAACAAGAAAGGCAAAGCCCCATGCCAAAAAAAGAAACAAATGTTGAAAGTGTGCAAGCTCAAATGCCACTCCTCAAAAACACACTTCTAGTTAGTCAAACAGCCTAATCTTGACTAATTAGCTTTTTGAATTTTTCTGCTGATAGGATAGTGAATTTGATTTGCCAAACTGTTCAATATTGGCTTATCATTAGATAGATTAGGTTAGAAATTGAAGGTTCAAACAAACTCAAAATATGAACCAAAGTTTCCAAAGGGAGATGACTCAAATCTATGTTAAATTATGAGTCAAAGAATGTAAAGATCTGGTTCTAATTAGTTTTAAATCTGAACGAGAAGAAAAGAAAAGACAGCTCAAAAGCAAAGCAAAAACAAAGCTGTGAAGAAAAGAGAAGGCCATGATAAGAGACTTTCAGATCTTAAGCCTTCCATTTTGTTTTTATTTTTCCACAAATAATAATCTATGTGCAGTTTGTTTTTATGCCATAGATCACAACAAGTCAAACAGCTTAATCTTGACTTGACTGTTTTTAAATTTCTGTCTTAGAATTTAGAGAATGAAAGTTTGTTGGACAGTTTAATCCCAACAGACAGTATATTAGGTAGAGAATAATCTGAGCTCAACTGTTTAATCTGAGTTCAGGGAGAAATAAGGAGTAGAATTATATTAGTTTTTATGCTTTCAAAAGAATAAAATGTTTTGAAAAGAGTTTTCCAATCCAAGTGCACTCTGATGAAGAAAAAATGTTAGATTAGTAGGATTGGGTAGGTAGAAAGTTGTATTGATAAAAGTCCATTTATCTTTCATGACTAATGTTATTTTTCAGAAGCAGAGATATCTAATGGATGAGGCACCTGGTCAGCATCCCAGAGAGAACAATGGATGAGGCAACTGATCAGCCTCCCAGAAATCAAGTCTGAATTCTTGATGCCTTCAAGAAGGCACCATCCCCAAGTGGAGCCACTGTTAGCCACCTATAATATTTTGTTATACCAAAAGGTGGCTAAATCTTTTGGAGCCTCCAAGGAACAATTTTATCACTAAAAATTGTTGGCTCTTGAAGTCTCTCTAAGGCCTCATGCCTCTGTCCAGATCCCTTATTGCTGTTTACATCCTAAAAGCCTCTGAAATCCTTCAAAAATACCAAGTTAAATACTGCTGCAGAACCCCTTGGTCCCCTTCCTTTTCTTCCTCACTAACCTCATTTTCTATTCTCCATTTCCCCATGAAAATCCATCATTTCTTTGTTTCTCCTTTTCCCCCTCATCTAAATTCATTTTATGAGGTTAAAAACCCACTTTTTGACCTTACCGAAACCTTCATTTCCCTGTAAAAACCATACAAAATGCCTATTTTTCATACATCAGACTTTAGCCCCCTCGGGCTAAGCCTCTAGCCCCTTCCTCCATAAACTTGAGCGTCGGAACCGACTGCTTTATCCAATGGGCGCTTATCCCTCCATTGAAATTCTTCCGCCCGAAAACACCAAAAAACTTTTGAAAAACATGAAAAACGGGTGTTAATTAAATTCTAAAGTTTTCCGCCTGAGAAATTATGGATTTATCTCGATCTTCGATCTGCTTCGCAAATCGGACGGTGCGGCACGCAACTTTCCCATGGCCCCCACTCCCCGCGCTGTTTTCCGAAAAACCGTCGGTATAATTCCGCACCACCCTCCGCCGGTTGGTGGTTTTTTCCCGTCGGCTAGCGATTCCATACGCTGGCCGACGTGTGTCCTCCGCCCTGTTTTAAAACTGCTGCATAAAGTCAGTCCCCCGCGCGTTATCCATCGGGCCATGACCGCCCAGCAGAATCAACGGCAGCCATCCGATCTGACCCCTCGCATCTAACGGTTGGAATTCGTTGAAGTTGTCCGATCTTTAACCAAGTTGCATATGGTTTAGCCAGGCCCCGGCGCTGCGGAAATTTAATCTCCTTCGTCGATATCTGCAGATCGACGGCCCACGTTCAGTCCCTTGATTCCATTTCCCAGTCAAACTATTCACGCCGCTGACTTCTCTCAATCAGTCCCGACCGTCGACCACAGTGCGATCGACGGCTCCGATCGCCCCTTTCCTCCGCACAGTCCCCGATGCAGATTGACCTATAAAACCAGATTTTTAACGTGTTCTTGCATTTTGTAGGGTTTAAACTATTTGTTTGCGTTTTTTTTAAGGAATATTCAGAGAAGGAGGGTGACGACCCTCCCTTGTTCGATTCCTCCGAGGAAATCGCTCACAGAGTCAGTTTTTCACGTCTCATTGATTTTTTCATAGGCATCGATGCCTTACATGCCCTACGCAGCCCTGCACAAGAAGAAAATCATGAGAAACCGAGGCAGAGAAAGAGTATCAGTGGTAGAAGACCAAAAATGAACCAGAACAACAGATTAGTGGACAGATTTGTGGGGATTAAGGCTAAGACAGTTATCAAATGCCTAATCCCCGAATCAAAAACACAATTTGAAGGAGAACCTAAAGTGTTTCATCAGGAAACTCTCCACCGTCACCAAAAGAGACAGATTCATTCCTCCAAGCAGCTAAAGCGCCACCTGTGCCTCAAAGTATTCAATCAAGAACTTAATTTATTGATCAAAGTCAGGTATTTCGCCTCGACACAGCCAAAGGAGTTATTTCTGCCAGGAAATTAATGACAGAATGTCGGCAGAACAACCCTATTGATACACAGAGCCTCAAAAGTCTAATAAAGCTCCCACCGAGCTAAATTCATGAGTGTAAATCATTTAATACAGAGGAAAACCTGTATAGTTCTTCGTTGACCCCCTAGATGGCTAAGAAGACATTAATATCTGTATTAATTGGTTTTTCAGATCTTTTCATCAGATCTCAGCTCCTCATCTTTCTATAAATACTTCAGTAGAAGATGAGTGAGGGGTTCGTTGTTAATGTAATTGCTGAAGCATTGTAATTGTAACTGAGCTGAAAATTCTTGATTGTAGATAGGATTTCACTGGCTCTTGGAGCTCTGCTTGTAACAGATAGGTTAGGTTATGAGGAGAGATGGATTAAAACACTGGATTTGAAGATTGTAACTGGTTTGAAGCATCAATACAAGATGATTTATGGGATCCTGGTCTATGCTGATGGTGATGTTATTCTCACTGTAACTTGTATTTTGTTTCTGTTTTCAATTTGTTTCATTTTCCACTATAAAGAATAGTTTAAACAGGGTTAGGACCTACTGTATATCAGTAACCTTCTCTGGCTGAAAAACCTTTATTTAAATGTTTTCTCTCAACTGTGTTATTTGAAAATGATTTAATTCAGTTTAAGTACAGGGATGTTGGCGTTCCCTCGTCTTGTTGTCTTAGCTGAATGTTATTTTTAAATGTTACTTTCAATATATGTTGTGTGAAGATGAACTGAGGAAATTAAGGTTAGCCCTGAGTCCCTTTCTTGTTTTCTCAACTATTCGATTGTTTCCCTTAGGATGTGTTAAAAGCTGACTAGCTTCAAAGTACTTATCAGATCTTAGACCATTCTGTGTTATCTTTGAGTTTCCCTTTTGTTTTTATACGTTTTCTATCAGAAGTGTATCAAAGGCTGGATAGTTTCAAAGTACTTACCAGATCCTAGTTTGCTTCTATGTTTTTCTTAAGTGCCTGGTCAAAGGCTGGCTAGTTTCAACGTACTTACCAGATCCTGGGCTGCTCTTTGTTCTGCATCTGTCATTTCCCTTTCTTATTGTATCACTCCATTCCATAAATCAAACTTTAAAGAGATCCTTAGGCATAGATGACTTGCCCCTTAGAACACTCTTGGACCTAATTGTTTCAATTAAATCCTCTTATGACTCCATAGCCCAATGGACTGAAAACCTGCCATCATCTTTCATCCTAGCTAAAGCTTACTCTTTTTGCTTGCAACTTCTCACTTTTGAACCTATTTGCATATAGATATTTTTGCCTCAGACAGCAACTATGTTCAACCATCCAAAAAACCAAACAAACCCTTGGACTTCATAACTAGCCTAATATTATTACCCCAAACTTCAAAGATAAATCCATCTTTGTACATATTGGAGAGATCCCTCTCCGGATTCAGGAGGGCTAGATCCTAGAATCCCAAAGTTTGTGGAAATTATGTTAACTCTGTGATCGGACTTTTCCAATATTTCTTATTACAGAGGCCTAACACCCATCATACCATGGAATGGGTCCATAACAAGAGAACATCATAAAATTAGAAATATACCATGCATGTAGCCAACATCTAACCAGAATTGAACCATGATAAAATAGTATTAAAATCACAGATAAAATTAGAACTTGTGCTAACTAATCTCAATAAGGATCAACACATAATAAAATTTTCAAATTCCAACCAAGTGAGGGACTTCCACGTACCACACGACCATAGATTCAACTGAACCAAATATTTCTTTCATCCAATCATCCCCATGCCATACCCAAGCATGAATGTGGGATGTCATGGGATAAACCAAATATAACCGAACAAGGATTCTAGAGGTTAAATCACCTACACTCTCAAGCCACAATGATCTCACCTAAACCGGTCTAGAGATCACCAAACCAACACAAGATTGGATGCCTTAGAATTTATTCACCATACCCATCGAAATTTTCATGTCTCCACCCACCTATCAAGGGCTTCCCTGAGAAAACCATCTCCACCCCCAACCCTTGGGATTTTCATGAGATAACTTCACCTGGATCGAAAATATTCTAACAATCCAAATCTCAACCAAGAATGAATTCCACCACACCATGGCTATCCAGGAAATGGTAAAGTCAAGTTTGTAACCACTATCAATCCAAGAAAATACCATGCCAATGACAACAAAATAAAAAAATAACCAAATGCATGCATCATGCATTCAAATCCCAACAAGTAAATCACACATGAAACCTATTATCTGAAAAATCCTTATGCTGTAGCCGCTCTTCCAACCTTCTCCTTATGCTCCCTTTCTTTCCTTTTCTTTCCTGCTTGTATTTAGGTTTTCTTTTCCTTGTGCTCTCTCTTGCCCTCCTCCAAACGAATGCTTGAAGGTCAAAGTTTGTCCTAGAGTGTGATAGAGTGTGATCGAATATCAACCAATGGTATGATCCAAAGAGTAACTAAGAGAGTCATAGAATATTCTCCCTCTCCTTTTATTATGATTTTCCATAAATTTACTTCATTTTCCTTTGCATGCATGATCTTGTCTCTTCATCTTCCTTTTCTCCTATTTTCCTTTATTTCTTGAATTAATTGTCCTTTATTTCCCTTTGCCTTTTTTCAATTCCAAGGCCAATTTTCATAGCCATAATTAACTACAAGTGATGTCCACTTTAATGATTTTCCCTCCATTTAGCTTGGAATATGTGTCCCATGATCTTGGTATTATTTTATTTTACCATGTCCTTCCATTTACATGGAAAATCAACATGAGGTTGTTACATAAACCTATTCGCAAAACTAATGAAATTTCATTCCAACTAAATACTCCATAAGAGAATTTATTATAATTTTTGACTTCGACACATGACATGCACTAGGTACAAGCACATGAATACAATATTTCTAGTACAACATACTACATATCGAAACAATATGGTACAATTTAGAAAATATTCAAAATGCTTTTATTCAATTTAAATTCACTTTTCAACATGGATTTAATGTATGTATCAATGATGCATGGTTGAAACTTGAATATATATATATATATATATATATATATATATATATATATATATATATATATATATAGTTGTAGTTATGTTATTGTTATGCTATGTTATGATATCACTATAATGTTATGTTATGTACATTTATAGTTATATATAGTTATGTTATATATTTGTATGATTACAAACACACATATAGTTATACAGTTTTATACATATTATAGAGTTATGTTATTATAGTTATATCCCGTTAACATAACACGATATAAGTTTATTACAATTAGTTAGTTATAATTTATAGCTGTAAAATAATGTTGTTGCTGCTACAACACCCTATTAATTTTAGCCTATATCCAAAATTTGTAGCCTATTTTAGCCTTGCGGAATGTTGTTTCTAGTAGTAATAGATATTCCATGTTTGATCTCTAAGTTTTCTAGTCCTTTTGTGAAGAAAACCTAAGTGTCATATTTTGGTAGGGGAAGCGTCGCATATCACAAAAGGCAGTTATTGCACATATTTAGGAGGAAAATTTGGTATTAATGGGTCCTATCTATCATAGATACATGTACTAGAATCATTCCCAAATTTTCATGCACTGTATTTTTGGTGTCATCACATGTGTCACAAAATATATCCTAAGTGTAGTACTTGAAGTAAAGTGTGATTTTGTTGTCATTTCAATTGGTCCATCTTGATTTTGGTATTGAGTGTTAGTTGTTGTGTCATCGAGTGCTTTGAGCATGTAATCATGTTCAAGCCTTGTTTTGGTTTCAACTTGAGTCATTGGTCCTACACTTAGTCAAATTCTAGAGAATCCCTTACCCGACCAATCCTGCCTCACTGTGCCTGTCTGAATTGTGGATTGTGTAGTTGCAAGCCTCAACAAACATACCTGCCTCCTGGAACTACCTAATGCACAGTCACTATCTCTAAGGATTGTTCACTCCGCAGTCACAGTGCTCAAGAACTGCCTCCTGCTCCACAAAACTGCACAATCTTGCCTCCCAATCAACCTCTTTCCATGCATTGCATAGTTTCAGTTAGCAGTCTATCTCAACAGTCAACAGTCTATCTATATGAACTACACAAATACACAATAAATTTCTCTATCTCTCTGAACTACACATATATGCAATCAAGTGGCCCAGTCTCTCTCTTGAACTGCACATTGTGTAGTTAGAGTGGGAAAGCCCGCCTCATTGTGTCACAGTCTCCCTCAACTACGCAATTGTGCTTCCCAAGATCTAGTAACTGTGCATTGCATAGTCACAGTCATTAGTCTCTCACTTCCTCCTCCTAGAACTGTGAAATCCCTGAGCCTTATCCTTTTTCTAGCACTCAGTTCCAAGTTTGATCAGTAATTTACAAGAAGATACTTAGACTAGGATATTTCCTGACTCATGTCATCTTGTCATAAGTGAATTACATTTGTAGGTACTGCATATTGATGTCACAATATGATGTTCAAGAAATATGAAAAATATATCATGCAAGAAGACACTTATGAAGCTGCAAGGACAAGATGATCATCAAACAAGAAGATAACGGGACAATAGATAATGAAAAAAGTTGGAAGATCAAGATCACAAAGCGATATCGATGTATTCAAGCCTTTGGAGTAGGAATAGGAAGAACATGCAACATATATCATAAAGACACAATGATAACAACAAGAAGAGGAGCTTGATATTGACACATCTAACATCCATGTCATCAACGCCAAGTCATGCCTTGTCAAAATGTCAGCTCAAGAGTCATATGTGTCATCATGATGCCACATCTTTTGTGGATTGTAATTATGTAATTTTCAAGAAAATTATAAATGTAAATTGTATGGCAGTCCAAAGGTCACCAAAGAATGTGAAAAATCATGTAGAAGTATAAAGGTCTCTTAGGAGCTTGAAAAGTCATATGTAAGCTCAAGAGTCATAAAGGGAGCTCAAGACTCAAAAGGGAGGTGAGTAGTCACCTCATTTTTATATATACACCCGCATAGCTCAAGGAAATGATTTTCACCTTGGCTTCTCAAGCTAGGTATAGGAGAAAAGAATATGATTTGAGAAGAAAGTAGTGGCTAGTTCCACTATTGGAACAAGTGTTATATCATTGTCATGGTGTATCTTGGAACTTTCACTTCATAATTTGAAGCTCTTGGAGTCGGAGCAATTTTCACGCATATGTTGTAAATGATTGTGAGACTATTTTTTCATTTTTTATGGCATATGATTATGTTAATTCATACTAATGAAAATGAACTAATTCATTGGATTTAGAATGATTCTTTGAAATATGTGTCCTATGCTTTCATGATCACAGTTTCTTGGTGAATTATTTCACAAAGTTACTAATAATACTTTCAGGTTTAACTTGTGTGTCTTTTCTAGTATAATACTAATAATTTTCTTTCAAAAACTCACTTTCTTTTCCATTTCATGAAAGGACCACCATACACTTTACAATTGAATACATCCCAAGGATAACATACTTTCTTATCTTGAACGTGCATACATTTCTCTTGTGTTGTTTACTACAGACAAGCAAAATATTTAATATAATGGCGACTGAAAATAATATCCTATTGGGAATCCTACTCCAAATGGTTTGAGGTATTTCTGGCCAATCAATCGTTAGTTTGTAAGAGATATTGGATTGCTTCTTGTCACTAATATTCTTCCTCATAAGACAATAAAGAAATAAATAACTCGCAGTGGCGTATTGGTTTCTTTAGTGGAATATTTGGTTATTGAAACCCTTGAAGTGTTAGCTGATTCTAGTGAAAGAAATCATCAACAAGGGGACCTTCCACCTGTTGAGGAGAATATAGATGGAGATGGGGAGGAATTTCCATTTTATGATGAAGAACAACCGAGAGAAGAAGAACATCCAGAGTATAAATTTTGAATAGTGAGGGAGAAGAATCTTTAGAATTAGAAAGGGAAGATGATGAGGAGAACAAAGGTATGACCGATGAACAATTGGATTGGATGCCCCAAGGGCCACTTTATCTTCTAGGTGATCTTAATCACATGCCTAAACACCTGGAAAATATGCTCTCAAAGTATTACCCTGACAGAAAAGCAAATGTAGAGAACCACATCGATTATTTCTACTTACATCTTTGAATGATAGTGGTATGATTTGATGATGTTTCATGTAGGTTGTTTCCGTATACTGTAGAAGGTAGAGTTTTTTTTTGGTATCATAGTCTTCCTCTTAATTCAATCCTTAACTGGAGGGAGTTTAAACAATTATTCTTAGAAAATTTTACCGATGACAAAACTCTAGCCATATTGTTAAAATAACTCATAAATCTTAATATCAGGTAAAAGGAAAACTTTAAATATTTTAATAAAAAAATTTCAAGTATATTGAATAAATTCCCAAAATATGTTCAACCACATGATTCCATCACAAAATATTATTACACTACTGCTTTTCCCACTAACATTTCAGTTTTTGTCAAGTGCGCTATATTGAAAATGCAGCAAGATGATGGAGCTTAGTGAAATGAAGTCGCCTTCACTAAGTGGGCCCGTAGGCGAATTCTGGCGCAAAGTCTATTTTTAGACATATGGAGCATGGTCCAGGGGTTGCAGTATGTTATTCTTGGAGTATTGGTCATGTTGGTAAAAATAGATGGACCTCTATTTTTGGACCTATAGGTCGAAGTCTATTTTTAGACTGCCTATCCTAAAAATAGGGAAATCAAATATTATTTACCCTTAATAATATTTGGACTCTAAACAACAGTTTACTCTCTTGGAGCACTTCAGTTCGAGCTACAGAAGTGGCTCATGCATCTGACAGAGGAATTACGCTATCCCCAAGGGTTTGATGGCATCATGCATGGTTGACTTCAGTTAGGACTTCAGTGGCAGAAGTTTGGTGGAGTTAATGAGACAGCTAGTGGAGTTGTGTTATGTTTATTTTAGTTGAACTGGTTGAGATTAGTTTAACTAGCTAATCAAATAGTTATGAGTGGAGTGAATTAATTATTTAATTCATTAATTAGTAACTCATTATTCAACTCAAGAACACATCAGTTCACTACAGTGCATGATCAGTTCAGTGGAGACCAGTGAAAGAGGTAGATGAAAGGGTGGAGTTAGCTATCAAAGTGGCGACACTGTCACCAGGTATGAGATTTGCAATTAACACTCGAGTGCATTGCCCATGAGATGATCGTGCTATCAAGCCAAGGGAGATTTGAACCTGGATCTCTATTTAGACAAAGCCAAGATCGTTAACAAAAAGGCAATTAGTGGATGTGTTTTGAACCTGTGACTTGTTCAAAACCAAGCTAGTTTGTGTGTAACTTCATGAGACAGTACTGAGTACTTGTGAGGAGTATTGTACTGAGTTGTTACATATTTTATCCATTATAATATACACATATAGCTACAGGTTTTTCAGCTATAGGCTTTCCCCATACATACTGTGTTAATGTGTATGATGATTTGATGTGCTATCACTTGTTTTATTTCCGCATGTGTGATGATCTGAGTGGAAGAGATTATGTGTTGCATATGAATTCGAATTGACATGTGATCGTGATAGCTCCTGTGGATAATTAATTATTATCTTAAATAAATTTCTACATGGTATCAAAGTCATTGAAGCAAATATTGATCATCACAAGGATTACAAACTTCTATTTCAAGAGACGTAGTCCGCATGCGTCGTGTAGCCTCCGCATTCATCTTTCTTCGGAAAGTGAAAGGTCTGGTAAATGCCCCTTGCAGTCAATCTCTGTGCTAGAAATAATTTGTTCTCACAGATCTAGAGCGGCTGAGCTTTGAGGTGGAATTCGAAATTTTATAGCAGTTTTGTTTTCTTGGTGCTAGTGTTGAAAATGTCTTTCAACGGTTTGCGACTCGAATATGCTCTTGAAGGCAGTTCGAATTATGTTGCATGGAAGGATCGCATGGAGGCAGATGAAGATAACACCAAGTGAGTTAATAGACACGCATGTCCAAAACAAAACCGATCCCGCCGAATTCAAGCATGGCAAAAGAAGATGGTATGTCGAAGGATCCCGTTGGAGGGCGTCAACGATCATATTGTATCTAGCCTGCATGGAAAGGCTACTCCATATTGAATGTGGAAAGCCTTGACGGATCTATTCCAGAGTAAGAGCGACCAAAGGAAGCTGGCGCTCAAAGATAAGCTCAGGAACATCAAGATGGAGAAGGGCGACAGACGCTAAATACCTCACGAAGTTCTGATTAGTACAAGAGATGAGTCGGGAAGTGGGGGTGACCGTCGAAGATTTGGTGACATGGTCGACCTCGGGCTCTCTTGGTCTTCTCCGAAGGCTTTGCACTCATATCAAGATAGTGTCAATGGTTGGGAGAAGTCGCCGGGATTGGGAGCACCTTGGGCGGATCTCTGCGTGTGAGGAGATAAGGGGAGGACTACTGAGATGGATCTTCACCAAAGGGAGCCGATGAAGAAAATCGCGCTTGGGTTGCCAAAGCAAAGAAGGGGAAGGGTAAGAAACCTCTCAGCCTCCGGTGCAAAGGGCAAGAAGAAGGATATGGCGAAAGCGGGGAAGTTTTTCACCTGGCCATGGATCACTTCGACATTAAGCTACCAATCATTCAAAGAAGAAGAAGAACAAGCAAGCGGGAAGATCTCGTTGTATGGAGAAGCTATGCCTCTGCCAGCTCGAGCTTGAATTTTCACTAATCACATGCTTGGTTTCAAGTGTGATTGGATCGGTGTGGTTCTTGGACAGCAGTGCGTCATTTCATATGATGGGAGATCGGGATTTGTTCTCAGATCTGGAGGACAAGGATCTGGGTGTGCACATCGAGATGGGCGATGACGGTAGATACAGTGCGACTGGTATCGGTACCATATCCTTTCAGAGGGAGTCTGGTAAACCCTTTGTACTAAAGGATGTCATGCATGTACCTGGATTGAAGAAGAACCTGATTTCAGTAGCGATGTTGGAGGATAAGGGGTATGATGTGGTCTTCAGCAAAGGAAAAGCCTTCCTACGCAGTAATACTACTGGAGAGACCCGAAAGATAGGGGTTCGAACCAAGAACCTTTATCAGTTGCAGGTAGATGGCTGCGCAGCTATGGCATGCAAAGCAGGAGAAGTGGTGAGCTGGGATGATGAGGGTGAAATGTGGCACAGGAGATTGGGCCACCTTCACCATGGAGCTTTGAAGATTCTGCAACATATTTCCACTAGGCTTCCTAAGGGCACTTCTACAAGCAATGGGATCATAGGCAAGGGTGTACCTTGGGAAAGTATGAAAGCCGACCACGAGAAGGATAGTCGCGCACGACGCATCCTGAGAGAGTCCGCGCGTACGTGTGTGGTCCTTTCTTTAGTTGCTTCGACAAGAAAGCACAAGTATTATGTGATATTTGTCGATGATTTTCTCGAAAGGGCTGGATCTTCTTCATGCGTGTACATAACACATGCGAAGTTCGTGAGTTTTCATAATCGGTCGAGAAGGAGCCTGGGAAGAAGGTGATTGCTCTAAGGAGGATATTCAGGGAGAATTCATCTCTGCTGAATTCAAGGACTTTTGCAGTGCAGAAGGAATTCAGAGAGAGCTCATAGCACCCCATAACCCACATCAGAACGAGGTTGCTGAGCGGAAGAACAAAATGATCGTGGGTGTTGCACAGGCGATGTTGCATGATCAGGGCCTACCCCTTCACTTGTGGGCGGAGGCATGCAATACTGCAGTATATGTGCATAACCGTTGTCCTCACAAGATACTTGGCATGAGTACACCGGAGGAGGCGTTTTCTGGTAAGAGACCTGGCATTTCCCATTTGAGGATTTTTGGTTCTTCCGTCTACATGCATGTGACGAAGGATGAAGGAAGCCGGATCCGACCGCGCAGGTTGGAATATTTGTGGGTACACCGATACACCTCAAAACTATCTGCAGGGTTTGTCGTACAACACAAGATCGTTGTGCGACGGGATATAAAATTTCAGGAGGAGAAAGCCATGCAAAGGTTCGCTTGAGAGGGAGCTACACTTGCATGCAGATGAGGAGCTGTTAGTTCCTAAGGAGGAGCTTTCGGATGTGGATCAGCCACAAGAGGAAGTTCAGGAGGTGGAAGAAACCACCCATGCAGCGCCAACCATCAGAGGGTGCATGCGCACTACAGAAGCTGAGCGACTGGCTCGAGATGCAGAAAAGGTTGTAGGACCACCTACAAGACAACAAGGCATGCAGGCACACCGGATCGGTACACTCGGATACATGGCTCTTGCGGGAGTCAATGTGTTGTGACCAAGAGCCATCCTCTTGAGGAAGCTGTGGGAGGAAACCGCATGGGTTGATGCCATGATCGAAGAATATGATTCATCATCGGTGAATGTAAGGCATGGAGATTGTCCCAAGACCGGTGGGAACCGCTGGTGGGTTCGCGATGGATCTACAAAGTGAAGTGCGAGGGTCGACGGGGAGTGGAGAAGTACAAGGCGAGATTTGTCGCCCGTGGATTTTCGCATCGAGGATTGACTATGAGGAGACCTTTGCACCTGTCGCAAGGTACTCTTCCACACGGACGATCCTAGCTCTCTCAGCGCAGATGGGATGGCACATCCATCAGATGGATGTGAAGACTGCGTTCCTCAACGGAGTCATTGAGGAGGAGGTGTACATAGAGCAGCCTGAAGGTTTCGAGATCTTCCGCAGTGAGTCGCATGTGTGCCGACTCAAGAGAGCACTGTACGGGCTGAAGCAAGCACCTCGTGCTTGGTACACCCTGAGCAGACGGGGCCTACTTCACTCGTGCTTGGATTCTCCGAGAGTGAGGCGGATCCCAACTCCGTACCGCATTGTGGTGGAGGAAGTCGTTGATCATCGATCGTATGTAGATGATCCGATTTTTGACCGGTGATGAGCGCTGATACTTTCATGCAAGGGAGGATCTTCGTACGAGAGTTTGAGATGAAGGACTTGGGCATCCTCTTTATTATTTCCTGTGACTGGAGATTTGGCAAACGGCACGGGAGGACTTGGTTTTGTTTCTCGGTGGCAAGCATGCCCGGGAGATTCTAGAGAGGTTCAACATGCAAGGCTGCAAGCTCTGCTGACACTCCTCTTCCCCGGTGGTTGGAGGAAGGAGGATGCTACTTCAGCGGAGGTAGTGGATGCCACCGTTTATCGACAGTTGGTGGGGTAGCTTATGTATCTAGTCAATTCACAACCTGATATATGCTATGCTATTAACCAGCTTTCACAAGCTATGGTTAACCCTACCAAGCTCTTCTAGAAGGCAGGCAAGCATGTATTGCGTTATATTAGAGGCACATCGGGATATGGCTTGTGGTACAGACAGGAGGATGAGGTGAAGCTGTGTGGCTTCACGGATGCAGATTGGGCAGGGAGCCCAACGGACAGAAAGAGAACATCTGGAGGGATCTTCATGCGATTGGGTCGACAATGTGCTTCTCGGGTACAAACAGAAAGGTGCAGATCCGTGGCACCCGCCCGCGTTGGTGTCGAGCAAATGGCGCTCACCGTCGTACGTTAGTTATTTGATGAGTGGAAGATCCTCGTTGGATTGTTCGGGTTGCATTTGGAGCCTACAGTGATTTACTGTGATAACCAGAGTTGCATTAAACTCTCGGCTAATCCAGTATTTCATGATAGGTCCAAACACATCGACATTACGTACCATCATATCAGAGATTGTGTTCAGCGGAGAATCATGATGCTTTCATATGTTCCCACGGAGGATCAGGATGCTGACATCCTGACGAAGGCGCTCACTAGGAGCAAGTTCGAATTCCACATAGGCAGGATAGGGATTGAAAATAATCCATATCTTTCTAAGATGGAGTGTTGAAAATGCAGCAAGATGATGGAGCTTAGTGAAATGAAGTCGCCTTCACTAAGTGGGCCCGCAGGCGAATTCTGGTGCAAAGTCTATTTTTAGACTATTTTTTTTTTTAGACATATGGAGCATGGTCCAGGGGTTGCAGTATGTTATTCTTGGAGTATTGGTCATGTTGGTAAAAATAAATGGACCTCTATTTTTGGACCTATAGGTGAAAGTCTATATTTAGACTGCCTATCCTAAAAATAGGGAAGTCAAATATTATTTACCCTTAATAATATTTGGACTCTAAACAACAGTTTACTCTCTTGGAACACTTCAGTTCAAGCCTTGGAAGTGGCTCATGCATCTGACAGAGGAATTACACTATTTCCAAGGGTTTGATGGCATCATGCATGGTTGACTTCAGTTAGGACTTCAATGGCAGAAGTTTGGTGGAGTTAATGAGACAACTAGTGGAGTTGTGTTTTGTTTATTTTAGTTGAACTGGTTGAGATTAGTTTAACTAGCTAATCAACTAGTTATGAGTGGAGTGAATTAATTATTTAATTCATTAATTAGTAACTCATTATTCAACTCAAGAACACATCAGTTCACTACAGTGCATGATCAGTTCAGTGGAGACCAGTGAAAGAGGTAGATGAAAGGGTGGAGTTAGCTATCAGTGGCGACATCAGTTGTGCATGAGATTTGCACCACACTTGGAGGAATTGCCCATGATGATTGTGCTGTCAAGCCAAGGAGATTCGAACCTTGGATCTCTATTTAGACAGGACATGATTGCACAATAGAGGAAGGCAATTAGTGGATGTGTTTTGAACCCGTGACTTGTTCAAAACCAAGCTAGTTTGTGTGTAACTTCATGAGATAGTACTGAGTACTTGTGAGGAGTATTGTACTGAGTTGTTACATGTTTTATCCATTATAATATACACATATAGCTGCAGGGTTTTCAACTATAAGCTTTCCCCATACATACTGTGTTAATGTGTATGATGATTTGATGTGCTATCGCTTGTTTTATTTCCGCATGTGTGATGATCTGAGTGGAAGAGATTATGTGTTGCATATAAATTAGAATTGTATGTGATCAGGATAGTCTCAGTGGATAATTAATTATTATTTAGCAAATTTCTACACGCTAGAAAAGACACTCTTTCTCTTAACTTCAAAAGTTATTGCCGTAGAAAAGGACTTATTATCATCAAGCCTCAATTAACATTTCAGGCTTTTGGTCAAGGCAAGTAGAAAGACACCTTTCTCTAATTTAAAAGTAGACGGGTTTATATGCTGTTACACTTAAGGTATATTGGGGTTATCATTGATCGAGACGATTCTAAAGACTCAAAATACACTTCTAAGAAGGACCAAGCCTCTTCTACCAAAGAAAAAGAGAAATTTACTTTTGATATGGGGAACTTGACTAAATATTTAAAGTTATTAACTAATGAAGTATTGAAACTTAAGAGAGATTCAAGCAAGGATTCTAATTATAATAAGTCCTTCAATGCATTCATCAAGAAGAATTTTAACCAACCAACTAAGTTTGCACATAGATCCAATGTTGTGTTTAATGTGGAAAAATTATGAATGGATAATTATTATACCTCCCACCAAGAGGCTCATTCAAAAAAAAAAAAAAACACACCCTTAGTGGAAGCACAACATGAATGCAATGGTTGCAAATGTGATTGAAAGCTTAACAACTAAAGAGAAATTTGAGCAGACATAAGACACAAATGAACCTACCTCAACAGAGGAAAAATCAAGTATTTGTGATGAAATTTTCACCGTTGATCTCATTCTCAATAATGATAAACAAGGTGTTGATGAACCTCCAATGGGTGCAACTCCTCCTCCACAATCTAATAAGCAATATAACTTGAGAAGTAAAGGACCAATACTTGAGAAAGATGTGAGAAAGAAATTGTTAAGGAAAATATTACTAGCTAAAAATCCTACTTTCGGCATGCAAAATAAGTTCGATATTACACAGCCACACAAATGTGATTTTGGGAACAACAATACTAAGTCCAACAGTGAACACCCCTTAGGTGTTGAATAAAGTTACACCATATACTACATCTGCACACCCTGATCATGAAAAATACATTGATTACAACATTATTGAAGACATGAAAAAGGATCGTGCAAATATTTCCATTTACGAGCTAACTAAGATAGAAAGGTAGTGGGAATTGTTTCTCCAAGAATTGGCATCCCATCCTCCGTCAGGTAGAACATTTTTTGATTCTCAAGCTTCATCCGGTAAGTCTCCCACCATACTTGAATAAGTTGTTAATGTAAAAAAATGTAAAATCTAGGTTTACTTTCCCTCCATTTCTTCTAACTATTATGTCCATAAATAGTTAATTATTATGTCCATAAATACCTATTTGATTATGGTGCATCCACAAATGTCATGCCCCTATCTGTTGCCAAGAAAATTAATGCTAAATGGGAAAACACTAATGCCCGATGTTGGGTGAAATATTTGAGGATATTTGAAGAATCGTTTTCCCCATTTTTGGCCATTTTACCTCATTGAACATACAATTTCTCTAGTACAATGTCACTCCCTCTGATTAAGAATAAACATTTTTCTTTGACATATTATTATTCTATTTTCTGCTAAGTATTGAACGAAATAATGTTTTCTTAGGGATGAATAACTAGGGTATCTTTGGAAGATTTATTTTGAATGTTTTTCTTTCAGGTGTTGCCATAAATACGGAGAGCCATGGGTGAACAATTGTTGTTGTTACTTGATGTTACATGGTGTGAGTTTCTGTTACTCACTGTTACACCTTGGGTTTTCTATTTTCTACTATTACACCACGAAGATGTTGTTACACTGTGAATTGGCAAGATTGGAGCTGCAAGTTTCAAAGACAACTATCTAAGGCCACATGAAGAAATTCCATGCAGAAAGTTAGGAAGAATTGAGAAGTTACAATTGTTTCTAAACAAGAGTGGTGTAACCATAAAAAATCTTTATTAAAAGTAGTTTGTAACAATTTCTATATTTTTATTATTTTTGTTAGCTTAATCAACATAAGAATTGTCAGATTCTCATGACTAATTCGTTTCCCTAATTTTTGGGGTTTGTAAAGACTTTATAAAAGAGTTTAGTCTCATGAGAAGGGGGTGATGGAAAGCAAAGATAATACCGACATTCTGATCTTTTAATCTTCAATTATTTTAATACAAGCATATATCTGGTGATGTTACTGCAAATTATGTGTTGAATTCTTAAATAGTTTTCATTTCACTCCTACACCCTGCTAGGGAGGAAGGGCCGTCCTCTTTTGCAGGGATCACATTGATAATATGATATTTGTTTTTATGTCTTAGTGTGGATTTATTATCACCGTTTCACATTTTTTATTGTGGTATTGATACACTTCTACTTTCAAATTTATTGTGTGTTGCTACACAAGTTAATCAATTCTATGCTATTTAATTATTGTTACGTCTTTAATTGATAGTGTATGGTGTGCCTTTATTTATTCTAAAGTTCTTATGAAGTGTGGATTCTTCCTTGCTGAGTGTGTTTCATTCTTACAGTGTGCCTTGTAATTCCTGCAAGTGTGTATTTCCATTTTTCAAGAGTGCTTTAATTTTTTCAAGTGTGTTCAATGACATATTTTTTGTTTTACTTGGCTGTTACATGTATTGGCACAAATAGTGCATATGTATTTGAAATAAAAATACCTACCTTGGTTGATAATTAATGATTGTGGTATAGTTACTTTAGGAGTGATAAAATAGCACAAACATTTTTGCGTTGTTCCCGGCGAAGGCTGCCAACGATACAATAAGCCAACGCTTTATTTTGAATTTCCTTTTGATAGAGTGTCTCTAATGTTAAAGGCACTGGGTAGTAATATGTGAGGTAAGAACCTACACTTCGCTCTAACATACCAGAGCAGGCTCACCCCTGTAATAATTAGGACACTTAGGGTGTGTAAATAATTACACATTGGGTCCATGTGTAGAATTTATGAGTGAAGAAGAAGAAAACTATGGGAACCCTAATAAAACTACATGAAAAGGGGGTCGAACAAAGAACAAGAAAAATACTGATCAAGGAAGAGTAACATTTATTCAAGAATATATCTCAAAATTAGAAAGGGAGTAGCAAAAAACACATAGGGACATGAGAAAAATAGGCCCAAAAAAATCTATTGCTTCTACATTAAAATTAAGAGTATTTGGTTCCTCTATTTCATTACCCCATTCTCCTCAAACTAGCCTAAAAACTCCCAAATATGTAAAATCAAATCAGGAACAACAAGGAGAAACTAGTGGCTAGGATTTTGGATTAGAAGGACAAGGGGAAACCAGTGGGAAATATGAAGGACCATGAACGTAAGAACATTATTTTACTTTCCAATACCCAAACTCAGGCAGTGCATTAAAACAACCAGCCCCAGAACAATCTGAGAAATTATCACAAGAATTCCTATCTATAGAACATTTTTCCGAATAATATTCAGAAGGATACTCACCAGAAGAAGAATAAGGAGAAATTACAATGGGGGATAACAACAACAAACAAGATAGTTTCCCCTATTACCACTTTTGAATTTCCAATAAACGATATAACATGAGAAGCCACCATGAAAAATATTCCTCTATCAACCCTTTCATCTTTTGAGGGAATTAATGCAGATGATCCTGATACTTTTATGTTTGAGTTTTATGTTCTGTGCATGAGTAATGACTACACTTTAGATGCTTAGAAGATAAAAATATTTCCTGCCACTCTGAAAGGAGCAACATTAAGATGGATTATGGCACTAGGTTCTGCCACTATCCGAACATGGGGAGATATGAAGACTACGTTTCTGTAAAAATATTAGGACTATTGTTGAACCAAAGATTCAAGAGAGGAGATATTCAGAATGAGACAAAAGGAAGAAGAGAATTTGGAAGATTATGTGTAACAATTCCATTATAATCTGCAAAGGTCCAAACATAGCAGTCTAGATCTAGAGATTTTGAAAATAATATTGATTCGAGGAATGAGAGATGACTGCCCTGACAAGATGAACCTGTTAGGAAAGGAGATATATCTCAGAGCCATAAAATTAAATAATAAAATATTTATTAAGGTGTTCATGAGGATCATCACGAGGGAGAATAATGGCACATGATGCCTATGTAAAAATGCATAAATCCGCAAATGGAGGTGTGACCGGAGCTGAGATTGGAAACCTATTTGAGAATCTCAAGACCAATATTTTCAATACCTTATCTAGCCAATTGACGATAGAACAAGTGAAAAAGGCACAAGATGAAGCTAATAAGGCCTTGGATGTGTTCTACCCAAAATGTAAAGACAAAAATTCCCTGAAGGAATGCAGAGTCAACAAAATTAACTTGTGCACTCTTTGTGACCTGGAGCATTCTATAGGATACTATCCAAAGCTCCCAAGACTGAAGGAAACACTCACGGAATCAAGCGAGGAGGCTTAGTATTCTTACTTTATTGGGTCTAGGTAGCCTTGGAAACTACGACCACCAGGTATGTCTCAAGTTTTTTCTTTCAATCCGTGAAATAATGCATATAATACTCATCAATTTCCATGGAAATATCCCACTCCTCCTCGAGCTCAATTTCCTTCACCATGGGACCAATGATTTCCTTTTCAGTATCCTCCATCTCAACCCTACTCTTGGCCTCAGAAGTGGAGGGGAAACTCTTTAGTCCCAGTCCCTCCTTTATTACCAATGCAACAACAATTTTAACTTCCACCTCTCTCATCATATGCCACCACTCCTCCCATATGTCCCCAATTACATGTACATTCTAACCCTAACCCAAATAATAAGGAAGCTAAGAATATAGAAGCTCCCACTTCTTTCTAGACTTACTACATTACCCTTAATGAATGCAATGAGATCCACCATTGATCAGGAAAAATAGTAAATTCAAAAACCTCCCCTATCATTACTGAAGAGGAATGTGAATCACCTAGGGAAGAACTTGTGGATTTTGACAGAACTACTACAATAGATCAGAATAATGCTGACACATTTGTAACAACCAATCCAACTGCTATAGTGACTATAGACCCTCCATATATGCAAAGATTAGTTGAAACTAGGATGATTCCACAACTCAAATATGATTTTCTCAAGGAGTTAAAGAATCTGCACATAAGGATTCCCTTACTGCAAGACATTAAGAATGTCCCCATATATGCAAAAACAATGAGAGACCTATGTGTTAAAAAACCTGGAAGGAACTCCAAAGATCCTGTTATCATCCATTTGGTGGGAAAATTGTCTGAACTAATGATTGGTTAGCCCCTTTTGAATAAATACAATGATCTAGGGAATCCTACAATCACTATTTATATTGATGAGATGCCCATTCCCAATAATTTATTTAGGGGAAACAATCAATGTAATGACCAAGGAAATCGTTACCACTTTAGGACTACATGGGCTGAGACAAACATCTACAGTTCTAGAGCTAGCAGATAGCTCACGTGTTAAACCTAAAGGAGTGGTAGAGGACATAGTAATCATAGTATATTCCTAGAGGTACCCAACAAGATTTCTTATTTTTCAAACCAAATCAAATCTGGGGGGACATCCACTGATATTAGGAAGGCCTTGGTTGGCCACTACAGACACATTCATAGGTTGTAGGTCGGGATTCATGACGATTAAATATGAACAAGCCACAAAGAATCTATGCCTCTATCCTCTTGCAAAACCAAGTACGGATTTGGAAAATCCCTTATGGGATGAATTAGATCATTCCTAGCCAATCCTCACTCTTGGAAAAGCCCAATATTTTAAGAATGAAATAGAGGGTGGCATTATCAATGGATTTATCAATAATTCCCTTGTTATTACTTCTATTGATGATTTAGGGGTAGAAGATACCATATAAGACTTGAGTATAGAACATATTAAAACCACCCCAAATCTCAAGAGAAACTCAATTGAAATAGAGCTAGACAAAAATCTAAATATTAATCCTAATCTGACTCCCGAATAGAACATGATGGTGTTACATTTGTTATAGAGACATAAAAGGGAATTTGTATGGGATTAAAAGGACATGAAAGGAATTCGCCCCAGCCTATTTACCCACCATATCTACTTGAAATAAGATTGAAATCCAATTAGGAAGCCACAATGATGCATGAACCCAACGCTTAAAGAAGTAGTAAAAGGAGAATTACAAAAGCTTCTAAATGGCAACTTCATTTATCCCATCTCTGACATCCAATAGGTATCTCCACTTGTTATTGTTCCTAAAAAGAATGGCAAGTGGAGGGTGTGTGTAGATTATAGAGAACTTAACAAAGCCACTCAAAAGGACCATTTTCCTTTGCCATTTATAGATAAGGTCCTTGACACCTTATGTGGAAAAAAGTTTTTTTCATTTCTAGATGGGTTTATTGGTTATAATCAGATACAAATTGCCTCATAGGACCAGGATAAAACCACCTTTACTTGCCCTTGGGGGAATTTTGCATACAAAGTTCTCCCTTTTGGGCTTTGTAATGCACTAACAAACTTCTCGAGGGAAATATTGGGGATATTTTCAGATTTTATAAATGTATTTTTAGAAGTATTCATGGATGACTTTACACCTCATGGTGACAATTTTGAAACAACATTAGGCAATTTCGAGAAAGTGCTAGAGTGATGTCAAAAAACTAATGTTTTTTTAAGCACTGAAAATGTCACATGATGATGATTGAAGGAATGGTGCTTGGGAATTATATTTTTGTTGCAAGAATAAAAGTAGACACTGCTAAGATAGAATTAATTATGAAAATCCTAGCTCCCAAAACACAAAATGAGCTACGTAGTTTTTTGGTACATGCAGGGTATTACAGGAGGTTTATAGATTTTTTTTCAAAATTTGCATCCCCATTATTTTCTCTTCTTACTAAAGATGTGGAATTTGTTTGGATAGGGAAATGTGAACATGCCTTTACAGATTTAAAGCAGTGTGTATCAAAAACCCATGCTTTTCCAGGACTGAACTGGAATTTTCCATTCCGCATAGCAATAAATGCATCTGATACTGCTGTAGGAGCTATGTTAGTTCAATTAGAAGAAAATAAGCCATATGCCATCTACTACATTAGCAAGAATTTGACTCCAACAGAATCAAAATATACAGTTACAGAAAAAGAGTTTCTTGCAGTAGTGCATGCTGTTAATAAATTTAGGCACTACATTACATATTATCAAATATTTGTGCACACTGACCACTCTGCCATTCGTTTCTTAATGAAGAAACCTGTCACTAATGGTAGGGTTTGGTTGCTACTGTTACAAGAATTTGATATAAAAATCTTAGATAAACTTGGAAAGGATAATGCAATGGCTGATTTTCTTTCTAAGCTAACTGTTAATAATGATTGCATGCCCATTAAGGATTCTTTTGCAGATGGATATATTTTTGCTATTTCAACTCACTCACCATGATATGAAGACATAGCTAACTACCTTGCTGCAAGAAGATTCCCACAACATCTGTCCTTAAGAGAAATGAGGAAAATTGTTTTTGAAAGTGCAAGATACTCTTGGGTAGAAGGATACATCTACTACACAAGGCCAAATCATCAGATTAGGCATTGCGTGAGAGAGGATGAGAATTTTGACATCCTCAGAGTTTTCCATGAGGAACCTTGCGAAGGACACTTTGCTGCCAAGAAGATAGGGTATACAATGCTTTTAACAGGATATTATTGGCCTACCATATTCCAAGATGCAAATAAATTTGTAAATGGATGTGAAAGTTGTGAGAGAATGGGTCAACCACTTCATGCATATGAAATTCCATTACAACCTCAAATATCCTTGGAACCATTTGAGAAGTGGGTCTTAGACTTTGTGGGACCAATTATTCCTTGATCTTAGCAAAAGTCCTACATTCTAGTCGGTACAAATCATGTAACAAAATGGGTTGAAGCAGAGGAATTGACCAGGGAAACTGAATAGGCTGTTTCAGAATTCTTATTTGAAGACATTTTTTTTTTGGAGTGCCTCGAGAAATAGTGACAGATGGAGGACCACAATTCACATCTCATTTGATCTAGAGGTTAGTTTAGAAATTTAAGATCTGTCACAGAATTACCTCATCATATCATCGACATGAAAATGTTCAAGTGGAGAGCACTAATAAGGTTATTAAAGGAATTCTCACCAAGATTATGGCATAGGAGGAACTGGAATGTCAAAATTCTAGAGGCACTATGGGCATAGAGAACTACATGGAGAAATACTACTAGATTTTTACCATATAAATTGGTGTATGGTAAATACCATTATTTTTCATTGAGTTCGAAATAAAAACACCCAGAACATCATTGCAAGTGAACCTGGATTTGACTAGAGCTCATAAACATCAATTGAACCAGTTAAATGGACTTGTTTAGAAGATATTTTCTGCCATCCAAAAAACAAACATCATCCATCGGTAGAAGGCTAAGTGGCATGACAAATTTATCAAAAGGAAGGTGTTTCAGAAAGGCGATTGGGCTCCACTTTATGATTCATGATTCAAATACTTCAAGGGGAAGCTCTGCATCAGATGGGTAGTTCCTTATGAGGTAGATACAATATTTGAAAATCGGACTGTGAGATTAATTACCATAGACAGTGCCAAAGTGTCATTACTTGCCAATGGGCATCGTATTTGGTTATATCATAAACCAAACTCAAAGAATTAATTTATCAAATTGTCTCAAGATCTGATCTTCAAGTTACGAGGGCAGGGGAAAATCCTCCTATGCTGTCAAATTATTAAATTTCAATAAATGTAGCTGCTAAAAACCAACTTTTGTTGGCAGCTGATACACCAAAAAAAGAAGAAGAAGAAGAAAAAAAGGAAAAAATAAATAAATAAAAGAAATAATAATAATAATAATAATAAAATTTTTCCCGTGAAAACCTCTTGTGGGGCGTGGGTAGATAGTTGTACCGGCTGAAAACCACTTTTTCGCAGCTGTTACACATTTTCATTTTAATAAATTCTATAACATCATGTTGTTAAACATATATCATAGATGTCATGCTGTTACATGCCCATTTTTATTTATTACATTGTATTATTTTGAGAATTATTTTGTAGGCACAAATTGTAATTCCCTCAAAGGAATACATTGTTGTAATAAAGTATTGTTGCAAATTTATTCAACCATCATAGAGAGATTATTTTGTGGTTACATTTGTAGCAACCAATCCGATGGATATGACTACAACATGGAATCAGTTTCATTTGTCTACTCCAATAATCATCATCACTAGCACTCCTATCGGTATCAATCAAATCACCCTTCGGTAAGTCATTCGAAAAAATATTGTTTTTTTCTTTATTTAGAAATTATGGCAGTTAATACGTCATTTCATTATGATGACTGAGGACGACCTTTGCATTTAAGTTGGGGGGGGGGGGGACGAATAATTTTGTGATTCGTGACATAACTCAAGTTGAGTGACAATACCTCTTAATCATTACCACTTTTCATGACTGATCATCTTATTAATTTGAACCATACCCAAGTCAGATTTTCAAACCTTTGAATTAATAATGAAATGATAACCTGAATCACACATTTTTAAACCTGATATCCTTTATTATTGCCCTAATATCTTCCTCGACATATCTTTGCACCCTCATTGCACATATTTTTCAAGAATTGTCACGACAAGCAAGTGAAAGTTCATAGTGACTGTTGCAGAAATTTGTGAAGGGTATGTAAAACGAAGGATGGGAGGAGAAAAAGTAAGGTATGAACCAGATTCCATCAAGATTTGGAAAAATTCTCAGAAGCATATCAAATTTTTAGAGAAGCAGGGTGGATCGAGTTTTTTGAGCGACTCAGGGGGTCAGATGAGACTGTTGCTTTAGAATTTGCTCGAAATCTGAACAGATGTCAAAGAAAGGTTAGAGGCCTAATAAGGAAGTGATTTCCAAAGTAACAACACTTCGACCTGAAGGGAAGAGGTGGTTCAATCGAAAATTTAGTGACCCATCTCTTAAAGCTAAATTTTTGCAGGGAGAAGAACAATTGGTCAAGAAGGGAAGAGGAATTGACCACCTTTCCCTTCCTCAGATGTGGAACGATGTTAACCTGTTCATTATCAAGTATATTACATGTGGGGGGTGCTCAAAAATAGTTTTAAACTATTGTTTTCCGTTGTTGAGCCATCTTCAACATGGGAAACTAGTTAATCTTCTCCATTTTATGTTGGAAAATTCAGAGCACATGGCTTCCTCAGTAATGGCAGCCTCACATCTAGAGAGTTTCATTACCAATCATGGCCTCATACAAATGGTCATAATGGAATCTCTCAAGCAACAAGGAAGAAATTGGGAAGATTTTATCGGTGAAGGGAAAAAAACCCATGACACAAACAAATTGAAAATTCTACAGATGCTCCGGGGGAAGCTGATATAATTAACAAGCAGGGATAGTATTTGATAATTAGAGTTAATAAGAGGTCACTTGAGAAACATGTGGGTGGTAGAATACCAAAGAAAAGGGTTGAGTTTGGTACTCAACCAGAAGTCTCACCACCATCAAAGAAGAAACCAGGAAAGCGAAAAGAGAAAAAGGGGAAGCAAGAAGAAACAAAGAAGAAGAAGAAGAGGAGAAATACTGAGTATGAAGGCACTTCTTCATCAGGTAAGAATGAAACCCCAACTTTTTTGCTTAAAATCAAGAATCTAGAAGTAGGAAATAAGGAATTAAAGCACAATTAGGAGGTAGAAAAATGAAGACAAAGGTTTTGGGTCTCGATACATTGGCTCAGGCCATTGATAAGTTGGGATCAAAAGACACAAATGGGCCTTTATATATAGCATGTGATGAGGGTTTGGAAACAACGTGATAAAAAATCTGTATTGCAAACACTATCTCAAAAGAAATCCAAACATAACCATGGGTGGTTGACATATAAGAACTCGTTGACGATGTTGCTGACACATAAGAACCAGTAGTTGAAACATAGCACCCCATGGATTTTAACCTAGAGACCAATACACAAGAACCTGTCAACGATGTTAATGATACACAAGAACCAGCAGTTGAGACAAAGGTTTTTAACGAAGAAGAATTGAGAGTTGTTCCACAAGCATTAGGGAATTTTGAGGTCTAAAATGGGCCTTCTAAGGAAATAGTAAAATAATAGCTAACCAATAAAATAATATTTATGAATTTGCAATTCACTTTTTGCACTAAAATCCATGTAACCATGGTTAAATTCAATTCAAAAATTGTACCAAAATAAAATTAATAAAAAATTTGTATTGACATGGCTATAAATAAGAATGTGCTTTTCAAGAAGAAATCATTATCATTGCACAACTAATGCATTTGTCATTTGTACTTAAATAACTTAAAATAAAATATAAATATAAATTCATAAATTCTTAGTTATATAATATACTATTAATTAAAATTTATATTATTTAAATTATATAATAACATGTAATTAATATAATATATAAAAATAATATAATATAATGTATTGTTTTATGTATGAATTTTATATTATCTATTGAATTGATTTGATTTATAACATAATAAGTAATAATATATAATATAAAAAGGAATAAAAAATATATATTCTATAACATTTAGATTATTTTTCATAATATTATATATACTTGTTGGAAATATTGTCATTGATGGCAAAGGAATTGGCAAAGAAGGAGCGTTTGAAACAGTAACTAGGAAAAGAGAAAAGCAAAGTAGCCGAGAACAAAGGTCAACAGAGAAGAACAGAGGAAGAGTGCATTTACAGAGAGTAGTATCAGTCAAGGAGCAGAGACAAGCAGTGAATTGAAGTAGAGTTGTCCAGAGACAGAGGGATTGCTTCTAGATTCTCTGTGAATTATATGTATATTCTTGATTGAATTCAGTAGGAAGGATATTTGAGTCCCTGTGGACAATTATGAAACCTTGTGTTATTGACAGATGGGATTATGCCTGTGTAGACTACTTGAATTTATTGTGAAAGCATGAATTTGTTACTCATGGTCTGCAAACATCATAAGCTCTGTGGAAGGAGTAGATTCATGAATATGTATAAGGTAATTTTGAAGAGTATTGATTGGACAAATCGTTATCGATTACATGAATTATTGATCATTGAATCTTGAATACGGGTTAACTTGGGTGAAGGGGTTCAAATTTTTTTTTTCTTCAGAATTCCAACTGATACTGGTATCTCTCTCCATGTAATGAATTGCCAAACATTTGATTCATAGATATCGAGTTGCTAAGGCCACGATACAGTGAGAAATGGGGAATGTATAACCTGATGAAGCAGCGCGTTATAGTATGCGGAGGAGTCGTGTTGAAACATTGATGAACCAAAGGTTAGAATATAAATTGACAGAACCTTGAGTGAAGGGGAGGAACCACGAAAGAGGAACAATGGATGCGGTTTAGAGCGAACCGGTGGTTTTCATCGCACCACCTTCGACGGGCAAGCGGTATTCAAGAGATTGTGAGCGATTCCATAGAACGAGCGACACGTGTCCCTGAACGAATCTGCAAAACCGCCATCACTGCGTGCCGTCGCATGTTAATGTCCGACCAAGGAAGCCGCACAATATTGTTGAGCGCCGTCGATTTGGAGGGGTGCCATCAGATGGTGGCCGTATGAGGAAGGTGCGCGAAGGATAACCACGGTACAGTGCGAGTATGTGATTGGGTCGTTGATTATATATGTGGGCCCAGTTATAAATTATATTAATTGAGATTTTTAAAACTAAGGTTTGTGGGGTTAATAGAGGCTGTTATGCGAAGGAGGTGAAACACGAAATATGAGATGTGATTAATATACGCGTCTGCCGAGGGATGAGTAAGGGCTTGAACCTTAGGAGTATTGATCTCGAGAATGAATAAACTTGGAGGTCGACATATGAATTTATATGAAGTGTGCTGAGGGTTTTGGATACGAGACCGGTTCTCTTGTGGGGTTGTTAATAAGAGAGCATTTTTGTATGCCTTAGGGAGGTCATTACTAAAGGAGAAATTTGGATTAATATCTCAATCTCAGATTGAGATATTAAAAATCCTTAGATTAATTATCTAATTTCCAGACCAAGAAAATAGAACAATGAGAAGTTGTTTGGGGCTCGCGTAGACCCCGCTGGATTATCTATTTGATCTCGTCCAGGAATACCATATTAATTACTTCACTGTAGAATAACAATATTCAGAGACTTTTTGACCTCTGAAAATTGGCACATGCACATGGTATACTTCCAGTAACTTATTATAAATATTTTCAATGGCTTGTTAAGAATCTTTAGGTATTTTCAATGGCTTATGAGGGATTTTCATAACCTTGCTCTACAAAAATAGGATATATATTTGAAATGGATGTCCTAGATCTGTTATGATATGTATGTGTGATAACCAAGATGGAAATTAATGTTTCTTTTTCCTTTTATATATATGCATGAGAATTTCTATTTTGCATGGTTCAATGATAAAATGAATATATTGATAACAAAGAGGCGTTTCGATGACATCATGTTCCTATTCACCCTTCCTCATGTTAATTACAAAATTAGTAACCGATCCTGCCCGCTATCAGATTTCAATTGGGGGGTGTAAATGTATTTAACTTTTCATCCGTCAGCTTCCTCATCAAGCATTGAATGCTTAGTTGTTTGTCAATTAATGGGATGATGTATCTACCACGGAAATTCCACACAATCACAGTTTCGTTAAAGAGAGCCATTTCTATAACATTTGTCCCATGAACAGTGTTGAGAGAAAAATGGCTCTGAATATTCATGTTCTGTATTGAGTTTTTGCTTGCTTAACTTTATTACTACACAATTTTTGTTATGCTGACATGATCACTTCACTCGATCATGAAAAACGCATTATGAGAGGTCCTATTTACTGCGATCTATGCTCTGCTAGGTGCGTAACCCTATCTAGTTTCTTCTTACAAGGAAAGAAGTAATTTATAATTCTTAGATTCTCATACAAGTTTGTTTATATAGTATTTTGATTAAAAAGTTAGTCCCAAAATGAGTTTGTACTAATATCAAAATATTTTAGTTTTAGTCAAGAATTTGGAAATTTATTTTCAATAGTGGTGGTCTGGTGACTATTTTTTTTTTTCAAAAATAGTTAAAAATCACATCTAAATTTTTAACCTTCAATTCTTTATAAACATGTTTTAGTTAACAAATTTATGACATTTATCAAATAATTATAACTAGTATTATAATATAGTGTCAACCAATCTCTCAAAATTATCAATAAATTCTATTTCCCATTATAGTGTCACCCAATCTCTCAAAATTACCAATAGATTCTATTTCCCATTATATAAATTCTAATGCTCAATTTTCTAAATACATATTGTAATTGACTAGTTTCTAACATTTATAAAATAAGTGTAATGGTGTAAGAGTGTCATCCAATCATTCAAAAGTACCAATAAATTATCTTTCCCTATTTAAGAAAAAATGTGGATTATATTGTGTTGAAATCATAGTTTCATCCAAAGGCTAATCCTAATTTTGTCAGTGCAGGAGCTAGGGTGGTCGTTTAGTGCAGAAAAAACAGTGGCAACCAAGTACTATACACTGAAGCAGTGACTGATTCAAACGGATGGTTCCATGTGAATTTAGATGGTTATCATCATGACCAGCAAGTATGCAAGGTCCAGTTGAGGAGCATCCCAAATGCATGCTGCAATATCACCATAGAGAAGAGGATATCCTCTGTTAATGGCAATAGCTTTGAGTAGACTGTAGCATTGGCCTTCAACCCATTAAAGAAACCGTTATCATGTTTTGAACTCAATGATCTCTATGAAAGACAACCTCCATGGTTTCGTTTTCCATGCATCTATGCCCCTCCTCCTCAGGGTTGTACTCCAAATTTTGGTGCTCCACCACCATTTTTTTTTCCATGCATCTACACCTCTCCTCCTCCAGGTCATTCTCCAAATTCTGGTCCTCCACCACCATTTCCGGCACCTACTTTTTTGATTTACCCTACCGTACCGCTCGCAAACCCTACCCCACCTTCAAGACCAATTCCACCACCATATTTCTCAATGCCTCCACCACCATATTTTCTAATGCCTCCAGTGTCTCCTGGTCTTCCTACTACAAATAACATCCCGCCATTTACAAAAGAAGAAAGATTAGGCAACAATCTGTCTCCACCACCTCCAAGGCACTCATTGCATTCTTATCAAGATCTTAACATGCTCCAGATCAGTCTATGTAAATAAAATAACTTCAACTAGAATATAACTACAATGACGTGACTTCAAAGTTCAGACGATCAAATGCAGTGTGGCTTATTTGATACATGTGTTTTCAGAGACTCAATGCATGAATTTAGTTCTTAAAGTATATTTTGAAAGTTAGAATGAATGGAGCGTTTTATTCTATTATGGCTGATACATTGTTATAGATGAGCGACCTTGGCATGCTTAATTGAAGAATTCCTCTTATGGCATACCTCACCAAGTAGGATACTGATTATAATAATAATAATGAATCTAAGGATTGATGATGATGATGATGGTTAACGTCCACTAAGACCAATATTTGGTCTATAAAACCTAAAGAAAAGAGTTATTTAGTTTGATTTAAGATTTTATTCCCATGCTCAAAAAGCTTGGAGAGAAGCCTCCCGAGCTCACTATAATTTTGACATCTTAAAAGGCTAGGAAGGTCAGTATTGCAACAAAGATTATGAAATTGAGCTCTAATATGGTTGTACGCTGGGCACTCTAAGAGGAAGTGATTTTCATCCTCGATGTTCATATTCTCACAGAGATGGCAGATCCTTTCCATCCATGGTGTTTTAGGAACTTTCCAATGACATGTTTCACTATGGAGCTCATGAGAGTTTTTTCTAATCCTGGCTATATTAATTTTCTTCTTTGAGCTAGTTAAAACAGAGAGATAATTTTGATCTTCTAGGGTGGGGTTGATGAAATCCTTATAATATCTTAATTTTATATTACTTGCTAGATCTTTCTCACACCACATTTTTTCTTTCAACTTAGAAGTAACAATTTTTTTAATGTTATTAATGTTTTGCAATGCAACATTCTTGTCAATCTCCCAATGGTTTAACCAAACTTGCTTAAGTTTATCTACATTCAAATTTGGTCAATTTGGTCCTCACAATAACTATCTACATTCAAAATTTAGTATTAAGGACAAGTTTGACTCCAATGAGACTAAATCCATATTTTTGTCATATTGCATAAAACATGGAGCTTTTCATGAATCCTTTATTGATGAGGTGAGATAACTCGTTAAACCTTTGCTTGGTCTATATTGTAATTAGAATACTCTTTTTCTACGTTTTAATCAGATTAATTAAATTTAGTATTTTGGAAACTAGAGATCACAAATTTCAGTTTCGGAGTTTATATTTTTGTTGAGAATGCAGCAAGATGATGGAGCTTAGTGAAATGAAGTCGCCTTCACTAAGTGGGCCCGCAGGCAAATTCTCGCGCAAAGTCTATTTTTAGACTATGTCTATTTTTAGACATACGGAGCATAATTTGGGAATTCTACTTGGAGATTCTTGGAGTATGCGACATGTCGGTAAAAATAGATGAGACCCTAATTTTTAGGACCCAGGCTATTTTTAGACCGATCTCCTAAAAATATGGAAGTCAAATATTATTTACCCTTAATAATATTTTGACTATAAACAGCAGTTTACTCTCTTGGCGCACTTCAGTTTGAGTCATGGAGGTGGCTCATACAACTGACACAAGGAATCACGTGGTTCCTAGGGTTTGATGGCATCTTGCATGGTTGGCTTCAGTTAGACTTCAGTGGCAGGAGTTTTGGAGGAGTTAACGGGACAAGTAGTGGAGTTGTGTTCTGCTTGTTTTAGTTGAACTAGTTGGGATTAGTTAACTAACTAATCAACTAGATATGAGTGGAGTAAATTAAATAATATTTAATTTACTAAATATTAACTCATTAGTCAACTCAAGAACACTTCAGTTCACTACAGTGCATGATCAGTTCAGTGGAGACCAGGGGAAGAGGTAGATGAAAGGGTGAGTAAAGCTATCAGTTGGTAGATTTGTTTTGCATGAGTTTTGCATTACACTTGGAGGAATTGTCCATGACAATTACGCAATCAAGTGAAGGGGATTCGAACCTTGAACCTCTTCATATACAGGCCATGATTGCGCAATAGAGGCAAGGCAATTGGCGGGGAGTTTTGAACCTCAGACTTGTTCAAAACTGAGTCCGATTGTGAGTAACTTCATGAGAGAGTACTGAGTACTTGTGAGGAGTATTGTACTTGTTTGGTTACTTGATTTCTCCATTATAATATACACAATAGCTGCGGGGTTTTCAGCTATAGGCTTTCCCATACATACTGAGTTAATGTGTGATTGAATTGATGTGAGATTGCTTCTATATTATTTCCGCATGTGACAATTAATTGTAGAAGAAGGTTATGTGTTATGCATGCAATTCGAAATTGATGTATGATCGGGTTAATCTTCGTTGAATAAGTGATTTATTCAGCTAATTTCTACATGGTATCAGAGCGAGATTAATTGTCAAAATGAGTTTAATGATTTGTAAACTTATTTCTTCTAGATAAGAGTCTCATATGTGGGCTGCATTCCTAATATTCATCCTTCTTAAAGGTGAAAGATCCGTGAATGCCCCTACGCTCAATCTCTGATTTGGAAATAATTTGTTTTCAAGTATAGATCTGGTTTATAGAGCTTGGAGTTTGGAATTCGAATTTTGCAGAAGGTTGTTCTTCTTGGTGCCGTTGTTGAAAGATGTCTTCTTTCAATGGTTTGCGACTCGAATATGCTCTTGAAGGCAGTTCGAACTATGTTGCATGGAAGGATCGAATGGAAGCAGTGTTAGAAGATAATGGTCTGAAGGAGTTCGTGGATGCGGATGTCCCAAAGCCCACTGATGCAACTTTGGTCGATGCATGGCAAAAGAAGATCGCGAAATGTCGAAGGATCCTGTTGGAGGGCGTCAAGGATCATATTGTATCCAGCCTTCATGGTAAGGCTACTCCATATTTAATGTGGAAAGCTTTGACGGATCTATTCCAGAAGAAGAGCAACCAAAGGAAGCTGGTGCTCAAAGATAAGCTCAAGAACATCAAGATGGAGAAGGGCGACAGCATCGCCAAATACCTCACGAAGTTCACTCAGTGCAGAGATGAGCTGGGAAGTGTGGGGGTGGCTGTCAAAGTTTCACTGATTGCATGCTTAGTTTCAAGTATGCTGGGATCGGTGTGGTTCTTGGATAGCGGTGCGTCATTTCATATGACGGGAGATCGGGAGTTGTTCTCAGATCTGGAGGACAAGGATTTGGGTATGCACATCGAGATGGGCGATGACGGTAGATACAGTGCGACTGGTATCGGTACCGTATCCTTTCAGAGGGAGTCTGGTAAACCCTTTGTCTTAAAGGATGTCATGCATGTACCGGGATTGAAGAAGAACCTGATTTCAGTAGCGATGTTGGAGGATAAGGGTTATGATGTGGTCTTCAGCGAAGGAAAAGCTTTCCTGCGCAGTAAGACTACTGGAGAGACCCGGAAGATAGGGGTTCGAACTCAGAACCTTTATCAGTTGCAGGTAGATGACTGCGCAGTTATGGCATGCAAGGCGGGAGAAGTGGTGAGCCGGGATGATGAGGGCGAACTATGGCACAGGAGATTGGGCCATCTTCACCATGGAGCTTTGAAGATTCTGCAGCAGATTTCTACTGGACTTCCTAAGGGCACCTTTGCGCAGTCAGATCAGTGCAAGGGGTGTACTTTAGGGAAGTATGTGAAAGCCACCTTTCACGAGAAGGATAGTCGCGCCACGACGATCCTCGAGAGAGTTCACACAGACGTGTGTGGTCCTTTCTCAGTTGCTTCGACAGCAAAGCACAGGTATTATGTGATCTTTGTTGATGATTTCTCTCGAAAGTGCTGGATCTTCTTCATGTCGAAGAAGAGCGATACATTCGCTAAGTTCTGTGAGTTTAAAGCACTGGTCGAGAAGGAGTCGGGGAAGAAGGTGATTGCTCTAAGGAGTGATAACGGTGGTGAATTCATCTCGGCTGAATTCAAGGAGTTCTGCAGCGCAGAAGGGATTCGGAGAGAGCTCATCGCACCCAATAACCCACAGCAGAACGGGGTGGCTGAGCGGAAGAACAGAACGATCGTGGGTGCTGCACGGGCGATGTTGCATGATCAGGGCCTACCCCTTCACTTGTGGGCTGAGGCATGCAATACAACAATGTATGTGCATAACCGTTGTCCTCACAAGGTTCTTGGCATGAGTACACCGGAGGAGGCTTATTCTGGCAAGAGGCCTGATATTTCCCATTTGCGGATTTTTGGTTCTCCTGTCTACATGCATGTGACGAAGGATGCGAGAAGGAAGCTGGATCCAACTGCTGAGGTTGGAATATTTCTGGGGTACACCGATACACCTCACAACTACCGGGTATATTTGTCAGACAGTCGAAAGACTGTTGTGCGACGGGATATAAAATTTCAGGAGGAGAAAGCCATGCAGTGTTCGCTTGAGAGGGAGCTACACTTGCATGCAGATGAGGAGCCGTTAGTTCCTAAGGAGGAGCTTCCGGATGTGGATCAGCCACAAGAGGAGGTTCAGGAGGTGGAAGAAACCACCCAGGCAGCGCCAACCATCAGAGGGCGCATGCGCACTACAGAAGCCGAGCGACTGGCTCGGGATGCAGAGAAGGTTGTAGGACCACCTACAGCACAGCGCAGACAGAGACAGTCACCGGATCGGTACACTGGATACATGGCTCTTATGAGTCAATGTGTTCTGACAGAGCCATCCTCTTTTGAGGAAGCTGTGGAGGAACCCGCATGGGTTGATGCCATGATCGAAGAATATGATTCGATCATCAGGAACAGTGCATGGGAGATTGTTCCAAGACCGGTTGGGAAATCAGTTGTAGGTTCGCGATGGATCTACAAGGTGAAGCAGGCGGCTGACGGGAGTGTGGAGAAGTACAAGGCGAGATTTGTCGCCCGTGGCTTCTCACAGATCGAGAGGATTGACTATGAGGAGACTTTTGCACCTGTCGCAAGGTACTCTTCCATACGGACGATCCTTGCTCTCTCAGCGCAGATGGGGTGGCACATTCATCAGATGGATGTGAAGACTGCGTTCCTCAATGGAGTTATCGAGGAAGAGGTGTACATAGAGCAGCCTGAAGGTTTTGAGATCTTCAGCAGTGAGTCGCATGTGTGCCGACTCAAGAGAGCACTGTATGGGCTGAAGCAAGCACCTCGTGCTTGGTACACTCGGATAGACAGCTACTTCACCGGGCTTGAATTCTCCAAGAGTGAGGCGGATCCAAACCTGTACCAGATTGTGGTGGAGGGGAAGCTGTTGATCATCGTACTGTATGTAGATGATCTGATTTTGACTGGCGATGAGCAGTTGATACTTTCATGCAAGGAGGATCTTGCACGAGAGTTTGAGATGAAGGACTTGGGCATCCTTCATTATTTCTCGGGATTGGAGATTTGGCAGCGCAGCGGAGGACTGTTTGTTTCTCAGGGAAAGTATGCTCGGGAGATTCTGGAGAGGTTCAACATGCAAGGCTGCAAGCCTGTTGACACTCCTCTTCCTGGTGGTTGGAGGAAGGAGGATGCTACTTCTCCGTAGGAGGTAGTGGATGCCATCGTTTCATCGGTCGCTGGTGGGCCGCGGATGTATCTCGGTCAATACTCGACCCGATATATGCTATGTTAACCGCCTTTCGCAAGCTATGGTTAAGCCTACCAAGCTCTTTTGGAGCATGCGAGCATGTATTGCGCTGTCCAGAGTGGCAGACTGGATATGGTCTAGAAGGCTGCATAGAGGATGGAGGAAATCCCTTTCTCGGTTTCACCGATGCGTATTGGGCAGTGGAGATGAGAGACCTGGAAGAGCACTTCGGGGGAGTTTTCAAGGATTAATATTGTTAGCTTCTCGGTACAAGAGAAAGGTAGATCCCAGCACCTCGCCTGCCCAGGCCACATGGCACTGTCATCGCATTTAAAGGCTATTCGGATGAGGAAGATCCTCGCAGGTTTGTTCAGGTTGCATTTGGAGCCTACAGTGATCTACTGTGATAACCAGAGCTGCATCAAGCTCTCGGCTAATCCAGTTTTTCATGATAGGTCCAAACATATCGACATCAGGTACCATCACATCAGAGATTGTGTTCAGCTGAGGATCATGATGCTTTCATATGTTCCCACGGAGGATCAGGATGCCGACATCCTGACGAAGGCGCTCACCAGGAGCAAGTTCGAATTCCACAGAGGCAGGATAGGGGTTGCAGATAATCCATATCTTGCCGAGAGGGAGTGTTGAGAATGCAGCAAGATGATGGAGCTTAGTGAAATGAAGTCGCCTTCACTAAGTGGGCCCGCAGGCAAATTCTGGCGCAAAGTCTATTTTTAGACTATGTCTATTTTTAGACATACTGAGCATAATTTGGGAATTCTACTTGGAGATTCTTGGAGTATGCGACATGTCGGTAAAAATAGATGAGACCCTAATTTTTAGGACCCAGGCTATTTTTAGACTGATCTCCTAAAAATATGGAAGTCAAATATTATTTACCCTTAATAATATTTTGACTATAAACAGCAGTTTACTCTCTTGGCGCACTTCAGTTTGAGTCATGGAGGTGGGTCATGCAACTGACACAAGGAATCACGTGGTTCCTAGGGTTTGATGGCATCTTGCATGGTTGGCTTCAGTTAGACTTCAGTGGCAGAAGTTTTGGAGGAGTTAACCGGACAAATAGTGGAGTTGTGTTCTATTTATTTCAGTTGAACTAGTTGAGATTAGTTAACTAGCTAATCAATTAGATATGAGTGGAGTAAATTAAATAATATTTAATTTACTAAATATTAACTCATTAGTCAACTCAAGAACACTTCATTTCACTACAGTGCATGATCAGTTCAATGGAGACCAGTGGAAGAGGTAGATGAAAGGGTGAGTAAAGCTATCAGTTGGTAGATTTGTTTTGCATGAGATTTGCATTACACTTGGAGGAATTTTCCATGACAATTGCGCAGTCAAGGCAAGGGGATTCGAACCTTGAACCTCTTCATATACATGCCATGATTGCGCAATAGAGGCAAGGCAGTTAGTGGTGTGTTTTGAACCCGAGACTTGTTCAAAACCAAGCTAGATTGTGAGTAACTTCATGAGAGAGTACTGAGTACTTGTGAGGAGTATTGTACTTGTTTGGTTACTTGATTTCTCCATTATAATATACACAATAGCTGCGTGGTTTTCAGCTATAGGCTTTCCCCATACATACTGAGTTAATGTGTGATTGAATTGATGTGAGATTGCTTCTGTTATTTCCGCATGTGACAATTAATTGTAGAAGAAGGTTATGTGTTATGTATACAATTCGAAATTGATATATGACCAGGTTAATCTTCAGTGAATAAGTGATTTATTCAGCTAATTTCTACAATTTTTATGGCAGCCTACATGCTTTATTATTACAATTTTGGTTTTGTTTCAATTATTATGTTTGAACAAAATAGGAGAATACTTTTCTTGAAGCCTTTCTTGACGAGTTGAGAGAACTCATTAAACCTTGCCTGATCTATATTGGAAATAAAATACTCTTCGTCTAGGCTTTCATCTATATTGGAATTAAAATACTCTTCGTCTAGATTTTAATCAGATGAATTAAATTTAGTATTTTGCAAACTAAATATTACAAATTTCAGTTTCGGAGTTTGTATTTTTATGGCAGCCTACATGCTTTCACAGTTTGTTATTACAATTTTGGTTTTGTTTCAATTCTTATGTTATGATCAACATAGGGGAATACCTAATTGATAGCCCTATGTATGGTGGAAGAAATGCTTTTATCAATTTTAAATTTAAATATACTGAAGAGTGTGGGAATTACAACCATTAATTTTTTTTGATAAATCAAATATTCCATAAATGCTCCACACTTTTTGATAAATCCATGCAATTTGTTACTTCGGCAAGCAAAAATGCTCCACACTTGTTTGATAAACTCTAACCATTTGTTTCTTTGAGAAACGCTTCAATGTGCAATTTAATTTCATAGATCGTGGTAATGAGTGGTTTTTATAATCTGTTTGCAATGAGATCCATGAGTAAGGCTTCAATTTGCAATTTGTTTTCATAGATTTTGATTTTCAGGAAAGCTCCAATGTGAGTGTTTTTTATAGTTTGTATATGAATTGCAAACCAATTTGTGTATGAATTGCAAACTAGTAATGAGATCCATGAGTTAAGGTTTGGAATGTGTTAGCATATAGATTCATTTTAAGGTGAAATTTTTAGTTTCTTTCTTAATTGTTATGGGAAAATTTTGTTTAAATTGTAATATGGAGTTGTTTGAATGAAATGATATTTAGAAATCTAGAATTTGATTGTCAAATTTTTATGTATTTTAATTGAAACTTCAGGTCAAAGAAAAGATAAGAGAGATACCATTACTTAAGAATTTTAGATGCAGAATAATATATTATCGTAGTTCTCAAATTGTATCATTATTGCTTCTTATAACTCATGAGATTCCACTTTCAATTCTCTTTTCTTCTACCTACCAATGTGATGGGATTCATGGTCTATTGATCTTGAATTCATTGAAGATTTGATAGTACCTAGAGGCTGCATTGTCCAAAATATAGTTTAGGCTGTAAATTAGGTTGTATATCAATCATGAGATGTATTTGATGAATATGCTAAAATTTTCCACACAAAACTTGGTAAAAAAAAAAAAAAAACCATTTGAGCACGTTCACATGAGGGGAAGGGATAATATTTGTTAAAACTTGTCTCACCAATTTGATAAAACAAATCCATTTGAGCACACTCACATGCTGGTGAGGAATAATATGTGTTGGTAAGGGTGAAATTTTCTTTAAGGGATATAGGTGGAAGATTCACAAATGATATCACTTCAATATTAAATGACTTCAGGAAAACTTGGATTTAGTTGTTAAGGTTTTTGTTAAACACCATGTTGAAACACACACATGGTGTATGAGGAAGATGAACACACACACAAGAGACTCAAACACACAATGAAAGATAAGCGTGGGGCTTTCTTATTTTCCATTATACATATGATGTACATTTATAGTACAATGGTGTGACTCTTGGTTTCACATTCCAAGGTCACTTGGACTCCATTGTGACTTTTCGCATTCCACACCTACCCATGTAGAATTAGGTGTTCCAACATCCCCCCTTAATCCGAAGGGGTATGTGTGAGTCCAAGAAAAGAGTTGTAATACAAATCTGCAAAGTATACATGGCAACACTTGGGCTGAATCAACTCTCTGAAATGTTGGAAAAAAGAGGGGGTTTTAGGATGACCACAAACACTGAACGCAATACATGTTGCGCCTTGTCCTTCCAAACCGGCAAGAAGTCGAAAGCTTCATAGATATGTTTGTCCCTCATAAAAGGGAGACCTTCTCACCTAAAAGAAGGGAGGTCTACTACCCGTGTGGTTTTAGGTTAACCACCAACCAAAGATGATGGTTTTAGGTTATCCACCAACCGCTGAAGAATGGGTGTGCCGTCCACAGTGCTTGCATGGATGAAGATCAAAACAGTGATCTTTCATGTGACCAACTCGATCACAGTGTTGGCATTTCTCAATCTATTGTGGAAGTGGAACAGGATCTGGAACAACTGCTGGTGAACTGTCATACAAGAATCCAACACTCTGAAATATGATGGGCTTGGTGTAATCTGGAATATGAAAGGACACATCCTTGTCATATCCAAGACCAGTTCTGTGCTTGTTGTGGACAAGCTCTTCCCAAGGTCTTATGATGGGCTTAGGAAGTGCAGGTTGAATTGCTGCATCTGCATGTACATCTGCTCTAGTGCAATGAACTGAATGTGGATCAACTGCAACTTTATCTTCTTTCTTCTGATGAGAGTCCTTCACAATCTTCTGAACAGAAACAGGTTCAGAATGGTGACTCTTTTGCTGAAGTTCTTCTTGTTGAAGCTGAGTTTCCAACTGCAAAAACTCAATCTTTTCTTGTGCATTTTGTAAACAAATCTGAATATTACAAAGAGCATGCTTACTCATTTTTATCACATCATCAACATTTGAATGAATGAGGTTACTCAACAACACTAATACCTCATTGATTTTGGCCATTTTCAACAACTTAGGCTCAAAGAATGAAAGGGTGTCGGCTTCAACCGAAAATGCACCCGTTTACAATGTGATTCAACAAATACAAATGACTGCAAAGAATTTCCAACTATGGAAATCTCAAGTACAAAATCTGCTCCTCAAATGATGGAGGGCAATCAACAATGACTCAAACACTGATTATGAATGAAGAAGCAACAAATTTCACTCAAAATACAATGTCAGCTCAATACATATCTCTGCAAAATATTTGTAAATGTGTAGCTGAAAACACTATGCAGCTGAATTTTCCTTCAAAGAACTGTTTTGAAAATGATGGCAAACTTGTCTTCTCATGTAAAATTCTTCAGAAAATCACCCTCTTATATATGCCACAAATCACACAATGTCAAATATGCAATATGTATAGTCCATGTCATTTCTTCAATTCTGCTCACATGTCATTCCTCTTTTTCTGCTGTTCAAATCTTCTCTTTTTCCTCTCTCTCTCTGCTGTTTTTTTTTTAAATTAAAAATTAATTAAAAAAAGGGAATAATTAAAAAGGGGGAATTTTAAAAAGGGTGGGAAAGGAAGATATTAAAATGGGATTAAAAAAGGGGAATGAAACTATGGGAATTTTTTTTCTTTTTTTTTTTGTTGAAATTAATTAAAAAATGGGAAAGGACATTTAAAAAGGAGAATTAATAAGATATGGAAATTAATTTAAAATTAGGGACCATTAAAAATTAAGGAGGGGAAATATTAAAGAATCAAATTTTAAAATGGGGAGGGGTTTTATTAATGGGGGGATTATTATATGGGAAAATTTATTAAATGGAGGGGAAATATTAAAGAATCGAATTTTAAAATGGGGAGGGGTTTTATTAATGGGGCAGATTATTATTTAATGGCCACGTAGGAGAGGAGTCGAAAGGTTTGAGGGAGGGGAGAGCGTATGTGAGGGGAAGGGGAAGCAAATGCTGTGGGGTGAGGTACAGTGAGCAGTGTGAAGAGTGTGCGTATGGGCAGGGGAGGGATAAGGTATGGCGTGGATAAGGTATGGCGGTATAACAATGAAATGGGGAGGAAGCGTAGATTAGGTTGGGTAGTAGGGTGAGCGTATTGTTGAAAGGGGGGCGTATGGCTGTGTGTTAGTTTGGGAATGGATATGTGCACGGTGAGTGTTGTATGTGAAGTTGAGTGATAGAGCGGTGAGGCGTAGGTTTAGGGTGTATAGTTGCAGGCGTGGAGAGCTGTGGGGAGAGCGTAGGGTAGGCGTAGATGAAGGGTAGAATGACAAGGCCGAGAGGCCGATTGTTGCAGGAATTTTTTTTTTTTTTTTAATTTTAATTTTTAATAATAAAAACAGCAGAGTAGAAGAGAGAGTCTACATTTTCTTCCAGCCGCAAAATTTTCTTCCTTTCAAATATATAGCAGAATGGACAAAGTGCAGAAATGAGGGCAACAATAGAATTTTTCCAGCAGCAGAGAAATCCAGAATTGCAGAATTTTCCAGATTATTTCAACAGTAACACCCAGAAATCTTTCTCAGGAAATGTGGCATAATTTCTCCAGTAAAAAACTCACAGATTTTTCTAATAAAAGCCAGAAACTTCTTCAGAAACCCTCTTTAAACTATTTTCCAGCAGCTCAAAATGGTGCAGAATTTAATAGAAATTGCAGAAAAAATGAGAATGAAAACCTTCAGATGGGCAGCGCTGCCTTTCCTTCAAAACCAATTTCTGAATGCTTCTTCTTCTTCAAAGCAGATTTCTGAATGCTGCAGAATCACTGAATGCTGCTCCTCTTCAAAACACCTCTGAATGGCGGCAAAAACATTGCTGCAAAAATCCTCCAAATGCTGCAAAAATGCCAACAATTTTTGCAGATATGCACAGGCCATAAACACAAATGGCTCAGTCAATTTGGAGTAGGGCCAGCAATCGCCCGCTCTGATACCATGTTAAACACCATGTTGAAACACACACATGGTGTATGAGGAAGATGAACACACACACAAGAGACTCAAACACACAATGAAAGATAAGCGTGGGGCTTTCTTATTTTCCATTATACATATGATGTACATTTATAGTACAATGGTGTGACTCTTGGTTTCACATTCCAAGGTCACTTGGACTCCATTGTGACTTTTCGCATTCCACACCTACCCATGTAGGATTAGGTGTTCCAACAGTTTTGGTTAAATAACATTTTTTTGATTTTATTTTGTATGTGTTGCTAAAATATTTACTTATATGTTTACTTTTTGTATGAACCATATTTATTAATGTGATTGTGCTCATATTCCTTCCATAAAAACAAGTTAGTAAAAAGTTTATAGTAGTTGATCCATATCATTTCTTTTAAAAGCGTTGTCATGAATAAGCAATTCTCGTAAGGAATTTTCATGTATAGCTTATTCTCTCAAGGAAGGTTTCATGTATAAGAATTTCTAGTAATCAGGTTGATCTCAAGGCTGGTTACTGCAAACGAGAGACTAGCTTGAACAAACGAAGCGAACTCTAACAACTGACTGGGTTACAAAAACAATGCGACGCTACATATCCTTCAAGCATTTCGTTAATGCCTGGGTGGGAAGAAGATAAAAACAGTGACGTAAGATAAACATCGTGAAAAGTGAGTGGTTTACAGAATCATGGTGACGCTTTCGTCAATGCGGGGTAGGAAAACGATAAAAACAGTGACGTATGGTCATTGTCCTGCATGTTAACGCCTAAAGGATATTGGTGAGACATTTATGCTTCTATGTTCCAAATGTCCACAAAGATTATTGGTACATATCCCAAGTAATCCTAATTTTTTATTCAATAAATAAATTAAATTATTCGTTTCTTTTAATTTATAAATAAAATATTCTTACAAATATTTATGATTCATACTTGATCAAATATTCATAATCCATAATATTCTTATAAATATTCATAATTCATACATGATCAAATATTCATAATCCATACATACAAGATCCATGTATGAAGAAAGTGTTAGCTATGAAAGTTTAAATTAAACAAGTTTACATTATTCCTTAGATCTATATTACGATTATAAAAGAATAAAAACTTCTCAGAGATGCATGCATCATCGAGCACAATAAAATGTAAAATATATGAAAATAAATGCAGAATTCAAATAAATAATCAAGCAATAATTCCAATACATATTTGAAAGATAATAATAATCTATGATATCATTCATATAAAGACTATATACATCTAGTATAAGATTTGAGTTAAATGTGAAATAATATTAGATATTATTGAGCTTAGAGGCTCACTCAGATAAGAAGTTTATTTTATAGTGAAGGTAATGTGTAAGTCAATATGTCATTTTTAAAATAAAAATAAAATATTTTTTAAATAGAAAATTAATTTAAGATATTATAATAATAAAAATAACATATTTATATGACTTAATATAATTTCATGTAAAGTAATTAGAAGTAAAAAAATATATGAGTAAGATATCTAAACTTTATATTTTTCAAATATATTTTAATACTTGATATCAATTTCATATATATCTATATATTAAAAATATGTTAAAAGAAAATATTGTATATTACATATAATAAAATATCTACTAAAATATTTTAATATGAATTAATATTGATTTATACTTAAAAATATATTAATAAAGAAAAAACAGTTTTAATGTAAATCACTCAATGCACTTGTTATGTAATCTCTAAATCATTCAAAAATACAATCTAAACAATGAAAATGTACATCTTGTTTTTTCACTCTAAAATAAGTTTGAACATGGAGAAATTTTATCCCTCTCTCCTCATGTTAGATAATGCTAGATCTTATACATAGTTACCAACTTTGGCTACACTAGTAAGAAAATTTTGAAACTTTATTGATTTATTTGTTTGGGTAAAATTTGATTGGTGTGGTAGTGATGCAGGGGCATTAGACACTAGCCAGCAATGTAGAAAGTTTTGTCCACATGTTGTGGTTAGGAGGGTTCAAAAATATTTGAATTGTAACAACTAGGTGTCAATACCTCAGCTGACTGTATCATTTAGATTAGTTAGAGTTGTAGAAGTCGAATAGTTCAATTAGTCCATCTGTCATGTTTCAGTTAGTTGAATTATTGTAATTAGGCTTTTGATTTTATAAAACGGTCCTCACAGAGGAACCGAAGAGATGCCCTATAATGTATATAAATTGTATTCTTCGGATGCATTGGAAAAAAAAAAGAGAGGAGAAGAGAAGGGGAGAAGAGAGATTTTCTGTAATAAAATCTCTGTGTGTTAACAGTTGTTTCCAGTTAAATAATAACAGTGCTCGTTGGCCATTGAATTTTCTCAAACTGTTAATTGTGAAGAATTTTTTAACTATGAGGCGATTGTGTACTGGTAATTCTGTTTCTCTGTCCATTTTTCCCGTGAATTATTTAGATAAACTCTACGAATGGAATTCCAATGCAGTCCATTGTCTGTATTACTATGAAACTCTCCACCGAATGACTGGACCGAACTCTATCGAAATAAACCCGAGTTGTGAACTTGAGTTAAGGCATACAAAGGATTACGCAACCCGACGTGAACCGTGGTTAACCACTGTACCAAAACCGTGAGTGGATTTAAGAAGCCGGATTGCCCATATCGCACTGCCTCTCGGAGATAAGCGGTATTTCCTAGTTGGGGAGTGATTCCATAGAGTGTTCGACACGTGACGAGGTGGACCCACAGAAAACCGCCGTTGCTGCACGCCATCGCACGTTAACGTTCGACCAAGGAAGTCGAGCGATATCGTGGACCGCCGTTGATCTGGGAAGGAGCCATCGGATTGTGATCGGTTGATAAAGATGCGTGGACGATAACCGAGGTACTGTGCGTGCATTTGATTGGCTATTGATCATAGAGGTGGGGCTCGGAGCCAAAGGTTTATTATAAATTCATTTGATAAAAGATTTGGATATTTATATAAAGTTCGGAGACGTAAATTATTTTTCAAGGACTGTTAATAATGTTTGTTTATCAAATTCCTCGAATTTGATAAATAAAATTCCAAGAAAACCAAAGAGGCCACATGGAGCAAGGAACGTGGTTTTAGAAGGGAAATGCTTACAAAGCCATGACCACAGTAAACAATCTCTCCTTAGGGGTGACTTTCAGCTTTGTTGCCGTCATTTGTGGTATCAGAGCTGTTGTTTCCGAGTTGCTTTTGCAGAGAATTGACATGGAAATCCGAGTTGGTAGAGGTGCTGGTAGAAGGAGACCTGTTGCCAACGTAGAGGTGTTGGGGATGTTGCAGAGGGTCGAGGCTAGAATGGATGTCATAGAGCGAAGACAACCCAGAGATCCTAAAGACACCAGTGAACTTGAGATAGAAGAATCAGAAGAAAATGTTGAGATTCCTCCTGATATGAGGCTCCTCAAAACTGTTATGGGGTCTACAGTTAAGCCCAGGATTGAAGTATCAAATTTTGCAGGAGGATTGAATCCAGAGGAACTGGTGGACTGGATTAATGAAATGAACAAGTGCTTTGATTATGAAGAAATAAGCGAAGATAAAAATGTCAAGTTTGCAATAACAAAGCTGAAAGGGCATGCTGCACTTTGGTGGGATGGAGTGCAGGCAGAAAGGAGGAGAGTTGGCAAGCAACCTATCAAGAGCTGGACCAGAATGATGGCTAAATTAAAAGGTAAATTCTTGCCTAGTGATTATCGGTTAACATTGTATAGGCAAATGTAGAACCTGAGACAGAGGTTGCTGACAATAAAGGAATACACAGAGGAATTCTACAGAGTGAGCATGAGATCTGGGAAATTTCAAGACACACCAGAGAAGACTGCCAGATATGTGAATGGTCTCAAGCTGGAGATCCAAGATGAGATTGGTCTTTTGTCTCCTAAGACAGTGGAAGAGGCCTACCAGATGGCCTTGAAAGCAGAGGAGAAACTCCTAAGGAAACAATCTGCCAAGAAGAGAGGTACTTTCCGTGGAAAGGGAAGTCAGGGTGGTAGAGGAAAGCCTACTACACCCAGGGATGGAGCTAATAGTAGCTCACCTCAGAATGCATCTATAGAGGATGATGCAAGGGGTAGAAGGGGTTCTTACAGAGGAAAAGGAAGAGGAGGCAGAGACAGAGGCAGAGGTAGAGAGTTGAGGTGCTATAGATGTCAGCAAGTGGGACATAAGCACTATGAATGTCCAGAGAATGTGGGTACTAGTCCAAGGAATGCTGTTGTTACCCAGGCTTGAGAAGAGGCAGAAATTGAAGAAGAAATTCTACCAGAGAGGGGAGAATCCTTAGTGGTTAACAAGGTCCTGTTGAAGCAAACCAAGGAGGCCACTGAGCCTGCACAAAGGAAGACTTTGTTTAGGAGCATATGCAAAGTCCAAGGGAAATGTTGCCAGCTAGTCATTGACAGTGGCAGCACAGACAATCTGGTTTCCACTGAGGTGATAGAGAAGTTGAAGTTGAAGACAAGGGAGCATCCAACTCCCTACAGGGTGTCCTGTCTGCACAAAGGGCACCAGCTGGTTGTAAAAGAACAATGTGAGATAGAGCTGCAAATGGGCAAATACAAAGATAAGGTCCTCTGTGACGTAATGCCCATGGATGTGTGTCATATACTGCTGGGTAGACCTTGGTAGTTTGACAGAGCAGCAGTGCATGATGGCAAGAAGAACACTTATAGGTTCTTCAAAGATGGGGTACATCATACATTGATACCCATGGAAGAAGAAGAGCCATCCAGTAGAGTGATTGATCCAAAGACCTTGTTGCTGAGTGGGAAGGAATATCTACAACAGATAGAAGAAGAAGAGGTAAGTTTTGCTCTAGTTTGCAAACCTAAAGTAGTTCTTACTTCTACAAAGATTTCTGATTTGCCAGTAGAAATCCAAGAGATGTTAGACAATTATTGTGACATTATTGTGGATGATTTACTTGATGAGCTACCACCTGTGAGAAAGATCAACCATCAGATAGATTTTATCCCTGGTTCAAATCTACCAAATAAGGCAGCCTACAGAATGACTCCCAAGGAAAATGAGGAAATCAGGAGACAAGTACAGGAATTGGTGGACAAGGGGTTGATCAGAGAAAGTTTGAGTCCATGTGCAGTACCAGCAGTATTGAGCCCAAAGAAAGATGGAGGCTGGAGGATGTGTACTGATTCTAGAGCAATCAATAAGATCACAATCAGGTACAGATTCCCTTTTTCCAGAGTTGAGGATTTGATGGACTGTTTGAGTGGTGCTAAATATTTCTCAAAGATATATTTAAAAAGTGGATACCATCAGATTAGAATAAGAGAGGGTGATGAGTGGAAAACTGCCTTTAAAACAAATGAAGGACTGTATGAATGGATGGTAATGCCTTTTGGGTTGTCAAATGCACCTAGCACTTTCATGAGACTTATGAATGAAGTATTGAAAGAACTCATTGGTAAATTTGTGATAGTGTATATGGATGATATATTAGTTTTCAGCAGAACTAAAGAAGAACATTTAAGACATCTTAATCATGTCTTGAAAAAGCTGCACCAAGAGAAAATGCTGATAAATTTAAAAAAATGCTCATTCATGAAAGAAGATTTGGTGTATTTGGGCTTTGTTGTTTCTGCAGAAGGATTGAAGATGGACCCAGAAAACACTAGAGAATTTGGCGGAAATTCCGACGGCCAATTCGTCGCTATTCCGACACATAGTCGTCGCAAGAGCGACAGTTCGGAGGTGGACAAACCGTGGTTTGTCATGCCATCACCGTTTCAACGCACGTAAAAAGTGTCGCACTATCGACACTTCTTCCGTCATTCCAAACAAGCGTCACTCTTTCGACGTCTCACAAACCGTCGCGCCTCTGACGTTTGTAAATTGTCGCACTTCCGATGAAATGTGGTTCGATGTTTGGAACGTCGCTCTTCCGATGCTTGTAAACCGTCGCAATTCCGACTCAACGTGGTTCGACGTTTTGGACGTCGCTCTTCCGACGCTTGTAAACCGTCGCAATTTCGACTAAACGTGGTCCGACGTTTTGGACGTCGCTCTTCCGACGCTTGTAAACCGTCGCAATTTCGACTAAACGTGGTCCGACGTTTTGGACGTCGCTCTTCCGATGTCTGTAAGATGTCGCAATGCTGAAGATATGGGGTCCGACGTTTGGAACGTCGCTCTTCCGACATTTTCATACTGTCTCTCTTCCGACGTTTCTGGGTTGTCGCAGTTCAGACGTCTACAAGGCGTCGGTAGACCGACGGTGGGTTCAATTTAAAAAAAAAAATTGAATTTTTAAAAGACGAGAAACGTTGTTTTGAATATATTATATGAAGTAAAACAGTCCATGAAAGTGAAATAGCAGTATGTAGAATAGTAAAGCAACAGATAGAGTACCGACGTCCATTGTTCCAAATACAAATTAAAGTACCCAAAACCCTACAACAGTGAAGTAAAACAGTCCATGAAAGTGAAATAACAGTATGTAGAATAGTAAAGCAACAGATAGAGTACTGACGTCCATTGTTCCAAATACAAATTAAAGTACCCAAAACCCTGCAACAGAGAAAAACGCTAATCATAATCATGTGAGGAGTGTGATATGTCCAAAATATAAAAAGACCATCAGACCATATCAATAAACCAGCAACATAGACCAGCATCGCTAGTTTTGAAGGCAGAGTGATAAACATTAATCATTTTTTTTTCACAAGAGAAAAAACGATGTTTTGAATATATTGTATGAAGTAAAACAGTCCATGAAGTCATTACATTTTCACATCTTAAGATTGGAACCCAAATATCCATCGAGAAAAGTGGAAGTCCCACCCCAGACAATGATAGAAAAATACCCCATGTCACATACAGCGACTTGATATAAAACCCAGTAACGGTCCACATGGAGATTATCGACAATCTGAGAAAGCATCCAAATATGCCCGAGGCATCTATAAGAAAGTGAAATAGCAGTATGTAGAATAGTAAAGCAACAGATAGAGTACCGACATCCATTGTTTCAAATACAAATTAAAGTACCCAAAATCCTTGAACAGAGAAAAACGCTAATCATGTGAGGAGTGTGATATGTCCAAAATATAAAAAGACCATCAGACCATATCAATAAACCAGCAACATAGACCAGTATCGCTAGTTTTGAAGGCAGAGTGATAAACATTAATCATTTTTTTTTCACAAGAGAAAAAACGTTGTTTTGAATATATTATATGAAGTAAAACAGTCCATGAAGTCATTACATTTTCACATCTGAAGATTGGAACCCAAATATCCATCCGGAAAAGTGGAAGTCCCACCCCAGACAGTGATAGAAAAATACCCCATGTCACATACAGGGACTTGATATAAAACCCAGTAACGGTCCACATGGAGATTATCGACAATCTGAGAAAGCATCCAAATATGCCCGGGGCATCTATAAGAAAGTGAAATAGCAGTATGTAGAATAGTAAAGCAACAGATAGAGTACCGACGTCCATTGTTCCAAATACAAATTAAAGTGCCCAAAATCCTTGAACAGAGAAAAACGCTAATCATGTGAGGAGTGTGATATGTCCAAAATATAAAAAGACCATCAGACCATATCAATAAACCAGCAACATAGACCAGCATCGCTAGTTTTGAAAGCAGAGTGATAAACATTAATCATTTTTTTTTTCACAAGAGAAAAAACGATGTTTTCAATATATTGTATGAAGTAAAACAGTCCATGAAGTCATTACATTTTCACATCTTAATATTGGAACCCAAATATCCATCCAGAAAAGTGGAAGTCCCACCCCAGACAATGATAGAAAAATACCCCATGTCACATACATCGACTTGATATAAAACCCAGTAACGGTCCACATGGAGATTATCGACAATCTGAGAAAGCATCCAAATATGCCCGAGGCATCTATAAGAAAGTGAAATAGCAGTATGTAGAATAGTAAAGCAACGGATAGAGTACCGACATCCATTGTTCCAAATACAAATTAAAGTACCCAAAATCCTTGAACAGAGAAAAACGCTAATCATGTGAGGAGTGTGATATGTCCAAAATATAAAAAGACCATCAGACCATATCAATAAACTAGCAACATAGACTAGCATCGCTAGTTTTGAAGGCAAAATGATAAACATTAATCATTTTTTTTTCGGAAGAGAAAAAACGCTATTTTGAATATATTATATGAAGTAAAACAGTCCATGAAGTCATTACATTTTCACATCTGAAGATTGGAACCCAAATATCCATCCAGAAAAGTGGAAGTCCCACCCCAGACAATGATAGAAAAATACCCCATGTCACATACAGGGACATGATATAAAATCCGGTAACGGTCCACATGGAGATTATCGACAATCTGAGAAAGCATTCAAATATGCCCGAGGCATCTATAAGAAAGTGAAATAGTAGTATGTAGAAAAGTAAAGAAACAGATAGAGTACCGACGTCCATTGTTCCAAATACAAATTAAAGTACCCAAAATCCTTGAACGGATCAAGAAAAACGCTAATCATGTGAGAATTCTAAGTAAATTTAATCTATTAACATTGCGAATAAAATTACACCGAAGTCAAAAACATTGCCTGGCCATACTCATGGAAAATTTGTCATCAAAAAATCAAAAAATTAAGAAGACTGCCCTCATACGGGGAAACCAGTCTTGAACGTTTAATTTATAGAATTCAAAAATATTACAAAGGTCCAGCACAGTAAAATAATCTAAAAGCAGCCCAATTAAGTGGGCCTGCTAAGCAAGAAAAACAAATTAACCAAACTATTCCTCCGGTGGTTCCTCCACGATTCGGCACCATCCTTCGGAAGGTCCAGGATCGCTAGGTGCTACCTCCACATGCATGCCACGGCTCCCCTCCTGAAGGCCCGAATGCTGGCCGGCTTTTTCCGAGCTCAGACCCGCGGGACGGGTGCATTCTTCCTCCGTTTGGGCCTCCTCGCGGAAGACCACAGTGACTACAGCTGTGATTCGCGGGCGGTTGAGAGAGCAATCAAAGGAAAATTGCGCAGTGCGCGTCGTGGGAGAAGGTGAACTAGCGGTGGGGAAGCCAGGAGCAGGGGAATCCATACGGTGGCTAGATGCTACAAGCCGACCCCGCCCACTCCTAGTATTTGGATATCGACCTAAGTAATAATCATTGGACTAGCCGGAAGTCATCTCTGTTGAGGTGCTGGAGGGAGCGCGCCGGGATTGACCTCTAGTGCTCCCCCTGCGGCAACGCATCCTATGACGCACGCGAGGCATGGGTGCAATCTCAGGCGCAGTGGGCACAAGAGACGAAGAAGAAGAATTCCAATTAACAGAGGAAGACAGACAGAGACAGAACCGAGAGAAATGGAAATATGCAGCAAAGTCTAGGCAGAAGTTCCGCTGGCCACTTCTCCTTGTTGTCCGTTCTGGAAGCGATTAGTCAACAAGCGGCTTGTGCGAAGAGCTGTGGCTAAACGCCGTTTGTATGTCGACCGTGCGCAGTACGATCGAGGACGCCGTCATAATTAATCGATCATTAATAATGAGAGCCGAAGGCCGGATCTAATTGGAGCGTGCGGAATCGCTCAGAGGAGTGGA
>JAXQQM020074370.1:0-25964 GCA_034641835.2 Pinus albicaulis | reverse complement strand
CTAGTGGACCCACAACCTCCATTGTGGCCAAAGACATTTCCTTAAATGCCTAGAAATATCATTGATTGCACCAATTTCTGAAACCATCTCTTTTGTTCTATACTTCCTAGCCAAGATAACAACAATTTCAACTCTGTCAATTTTCATCTAAGGTTTCTGTACTAGATTTTTGTGGTCAAGATGTATGCGTCACTATATAGTATACATAAATTGGAAAATAAAAATACTTATAATCACCTTAGAACAAAGCTAAAAACAAGCTCCATGATTACATAGATTTAATACATCTAAAAATTCAACAGAATATAACAAAATGGAGAAATTGTAATAACAAAATAGCCAAAAATTGGGATAGAATTATTACATTAATTTATGTTCCATATGTTTTTTTTTTAATCTCAAGACTTCAAAGGGGAAAGATAGAGTATAATAACATTTTCAAAGCAACACTAAAGATTCAGTATAAATATAAAAAAATTGAAACAGAAAATGAAGAACTACTCTAAATAGTTGCATCTCATATCTATGTTGACATTATATCTCAAAGAAATATGAATATATTTGCTATAACAAAACCATTTAGTCCTTCAACACTTTTTTTTTTGGAAAATTAAGTATGTGCATAAGAAAATGGAAAAATAAAAGTAACAAAAACCAATTGGAAATCAAAATCCTAAATAAGACAAAATAGAAAAAGAAAAAAAAAATATATTACAAACCAGTGGAAATTTTATGCAAAATGGAATGAGAATATAAAGGCATATGTGATTCCATTGTGAAAATTAAGGTGCACTTCATTTTTTATACAGAGATGAAGGTTGGGTGACTCATGAACTCTTTGTATTTGTGCATGTATATCTATGTAATGATGCATTGATTGAGCTCTCAACTTAAATATGCATATCAAACCCCAATTTTCAAGGCATATGGATGGAAACAATAGGCTTGAATCATGATTTAAGTTGCACTTATTTAACCACACACAAGAACAAAAAATATCATAAAACGTTATAGAAGGAAATGAGAAAGGACCTTTGGTTCCACCAGAACTGGTGGCATGGTCAACTGTTGGTGAAACCATCATTCTAATCTCCTTAGGTTTATGATCAACTTCCATTTTTCTTCCCAGGTCAACGAACTCAACTCCGCCTCAGCATCAAAAGTGTAATTTCATAAAAGGAATTTCGGTCTGATGCCAATAGGTCTCCTATGATGAATGTGTAGGAACCTAGTACATATATTATTTTTCTCTTCGCTTATCTACCGAGGGCTTATTTCCCTTTCCAAATATCAATAATTCTTTTCTAATAAAATTTAAAATAAGAATAATACTTTACTATATTATAAAATTTGAAGATATGGAAAACATGCCGCAAAATGAAAGGAAATAAATTATCTCTCCTCAAACTACCAAATATATAAAGAAAAACAATAATAATTATAATAATAAAACTAGATCTATCGATATATGCATGAAATGAGAACTATAAGCATTCAAGGGACTAAAAAAATATTTTACCAAAACAAACAAGAAATTTCAAACTCAACAAAATCCTCTAAACACAAGCAACAACCAAATCACTAAAATTTTCTAAGATATCAAAGCTAGACATTAACACGATTTCATGTACTTCAATAATCCCATTGTTGCTTACCATTATACTTCTTAAATTAGTTATTTATAATTTAATACTAGGACACTATCTATGTGATGTGAAATAGGTCCCAACTTCATCAAATTTGACTTCATTTCTAGTCAAATCTCAAATCCAACTTCATTTCCAGTACCAACATAAAATCACACCCTTTATTTATTTTAAAACCTACCAGTTAGACCCCTAATATAATCCTTTTCATTGGCTAACAAATATATATCCCTAACAAAAAATGAACTTGTTAAAAATATAGCATGATCATGTAAGACACCCTTTACCATGCTTTCCTTCTGTCTTTCCTTTTGTACACGATAATCACTATCATGTTGTTAAGTGATAGGTTATTAAATATCTTATTAAATAGCTAAGTAGAGGATTCAAAATATAGTTAATGAACTGCAATAAATTACCCTCATACGATTTAAGAATAGGGAATATATTGTGTCTCGATTGAATACCTGATAATCACCACTATCATTCTTTTTGGCTACGAGGCTACACTTACTACTAGCTTTCATTAGCATTAGAACCACTCATATGAAGTCATCAAGGAGAGTCTCGTGGCTTATTTCTTGCCTTGCCTACATGATAATCACTGAATAGTGGAATTTGATCAAGATAACACTGGAAAATTAGTACTAGATATAATTCACTATAAGGACTCCTTCCCTGTTTCTTAGAGTTAGGGTTGTGTTTATATACTTTCTTACTAAAAAATCCTTTCCTAGGTTAGGTAGTTAATAAATAGAAAGACAAAATTGTACTGGTCTCCTTGGCATTCAACTGCCTATGCTTATCATAATGAACATGGTCTTTAATAATGACTTCCTTGCCTGGTTGCCCACCTAACTTTCTCATCACCACTATAACTCCCTTGCCGTCAATATAACTTGCCTGCCTAACCAATAGCGAAAGTGATATTTTTGGTAAGTTATCACTCCCTTGTTTAATTATAAATCTTATGGATGGAATACGAGATTATAACTCTATGGATTTTTGGTCTGGTCTTGTATCCCTTCTTCAAGCTATAACAAGAGAAGGGAAGGCAGTTAAGCTTATTCTCGGTTTGCCTAACCTGACTTACTATTGTTCTGAATTCGCTATAACAAAGGACAGAATCCCTTATTGTTGATATAAGGAAGGAAGGACTCCCTTGTTGCTTTTAAGTGATAGTTCATTCAATATCTATTTCTTTCTCTTATGAGCTGATGTTAAATATTTGATTCTTTTACTACTGAGATGATGAATAATATTTTGAATTCACTATCATATTAAGGGTGGTCTTTTGAATATGGCATCCCGGATCATCACTGAATAGTTTATAAATAGAATACCAGACTATTGACTTTTCTGTTTCAATAGCTTCTCCTTTCGAATCCAAACTAGAATATAGAGCTTTCAGTCTTATAGTATGCATTATAGATGGAATCGGGGAATGGAACTCTATTATAGGGCTTCTAGCCTTAAGGTGTCCTCACCAGAATATGAAACCTCCCTTCCTCTTTATTCAGGATGGAATAAAAGATGAATCAATTAGAATTTCTTCATGGATGGAATACCTGAATTGAACACTAACTCTATGGCTTCCCTACCTGAGTCCTCTATTATTTCTCTTGAATTTATTTCTTGCCAAAAGTGAGCTTCCCTCCCATTATTAGTTGTGGGTTAGGTAGGTCTTCATTGCTTTCTTTTCCTATGGGGGCGATCATATTGAGGTGTGAAAAGGATTGTTCCACGAGGTTCCACAAGATATGCCAAGGATCAAAAAAATCAAATTCACGAGTGTAATTATTCATGAGCTTAATAACCTGTCTTGGCATCATCTCCTCATAAAATTGATACTTTCTATTGTTGACATATATGACCATAAATGAGCTTTCTTCTTTGGCAGAGAGTGGTCTTGCGTAAACTCTTTGTGGATTTCATTCCTACTGAAATCTTGTCTACCATCATGTTAATAATAATTTCAAAAAGTAGCTGGGTTACGGTTGGATGGAATACTATTTTATGTACTCGAATTCGATGTGAATGTCATCCTCCCTTTCTTAGCAGGATGAACTACGCTCATATGAAAGGATTTTACAGAGATAAGAAGCTTCCTTGGTTACAATAGGCAACATTCCTTGCTAGACTCCCTTCCTGGTTAAGGTATTAGTCATTTAGTCAGGTGCAAGAGTTCTAGGGAGACTACTTTATGAGAGGGAGAAGCAACTAGAAGACAGTGAGCTTTGGAATTCACTATCACTAAAGAGAAAGGGAGAACAGAGAGTAAATGAAGCATGGGAGTGTGATTCCTTTATTCAAGAAATAAGGCTAATTGATAGTAGTCAGGGTACTAGGCACGCCAGAAAGATATTGTTACGTAAGCGTAGCTCGATGAGAGGGAGAAGATCCCAAGCCATATAATACAGTAGGAAACAATGCTTTAGATTTATATTCTGTTATTCCATCAATAAATGGGAATTAAGAATGAAAGTATTTAATATCTTGTATTCTAGAAAGAAGATAAGAGGGATTGATACTGCTTGACTAGCAATATTAATTACAACAAGCAAGTTCCCAGCACCTGAATTAGAATCTAGAGTAAGAAATACACCTAATAACTAGAAGAGAATGATTTACCAAAGAAAGGGAAGTTTCCTTTTGTGTACAAGGTTCCATATCCATAAGCATTATCCTCTCATTCTGTAACTCTCTTATTAATCTGCATAATGAGCACTCTGCAACAAGTTACCCTTTACCTAGCTATCACTTCAAAGAACACGAGTGGTGCTTCTCTATTCTGGTAGGAAAGAGAGCTTAGATTGTGTAACATAAAGTCAATGGTCACTCTTGGTGTTATCTCTCATAATAGGAAGCGTCATAATAGAGTTAGGATGGCTCACCTCCTTATGGTGCTTGGTATTCTCAATAGCCGAAGGTGAGCTCCTTCATTAGAGTCTTAAAGAAATCTAGAAATATAACCTTAATTAGAGTTTTAAGGAAATAAGTAGAACGAGATATGTAGAACCTTATATCTTGTATAATATAGAGAATCTGAATGGAAGGGTAGGGAGAGTAGTAATATCATTCAATCAACAATACTGGAATATCATGAATTTAATCAATAAGTTTCATCTAATATTATAAGAAGCATAAAAGCAATAAACAATGAGAGCTCTATTTATTTGATGTGTCCTTATCAAGATAGCATCTGAACTACCTATGTAAAGTAGTAGCCTTTCTAGATTCAATCGATGAAGTTGTCTACGTTTGGGAAATGATTTTATGGCTTAGATGAAACCTGTAGCCACTTTTGACTGTGGTTAAATGGTCACGGACTATTATTTGTAGTATGAATTACCCCACTTCATTCTCACTTGATTTCTTCAATAGTACCCTTGGAAAGACATAATATCACTGCTTGAGCATTGTGCTTGACTGTCCTTTCATCAACAACTGGAACACAAGAAAATCAAGAAATAATGTGAGCAGGACCAGTAACCATACTCTCTGAGCATGGTAACTGCCACAAGCGTAATTTCATAACCTCTCATATCATAATCATATGTAGTACTCGTTTAGGAAGCAAATTAGACAGTTGTTGGAATAGGAACTAGTATAATTCTGGTACTAGCAGCTGGAGCGGTAATAGTAGCTCTTCTTTCCCCCTATATTCTATTATTTCTCTTTTCTAATCTTCATGGAGTATGAAGATGGAAAAAGTCACTCATTATTCATATTGTGAGGGATTTATCGCTCGACCAACGAGAGAGGATTTGACCTTAACCATTGAGTGGTTGGGTGGTTGTGCTTGTCTGATGTTAGAGGCTGGGGCACCATCATATCCCTAAAGCAAAGATGACCCAACCCCATTTGACTAAACAACAGTAAAACAAAACTAGCTCCACAAACTGGTAAGGCGGTCAAACTTTGATAAATATCCCCCCTCACAAAAATGAAGTAGGGATAGAGGTGGAGCCATCATAGTAAGAGGTAAAGAGAAAAGTTGCAAAACATATTTAAGACAGATTGATAGGTGTTTCTGGAGCCCTTTATGGTGGAAACTAAAATGCATCCATTGCACATGTAAGGAATAGATATTCTGGTACGCATTACACTAATAGGCGCTTGAATCCTCTTTCTTACTTTTCTCCTCATGGTGAATCCAAAACTCAATATGCTCTCACCCCTATAACTCGATCTACCAATGTGAGTGGTGCGAGGGTAACTCCAACCAATGGAACAGTAACTACTGCTAGTACTTCTAGGTCATATGGTTTCCTTTTCTTTAACAAATGGTACCCATGGTGGTGAGTACACTACGGGTGAAACTGGAATTGGCTACAGTGTTGTTGGCTAGGAGGATTGAACTATATAAAGAATGGGGAGGGATTCTAGGCAAGGTGGTGGTGAAGAAACAAGCACTTATGGGTCTTGAACAATCATAGCATCATCAAAATTGATCTAAAATTATATATGGAATGACATTCGTAGTGTCTAGGCACAATTCCTAGCCTAAGGTGGTATGGAAGACTCATATCCAAATCCAATGGCATAACTAAACGTCATAACAGCAGAAGTTGTAGTGATTGACCCTGTTGATTAAGTCATAGAAGATTCGATTGAAGCACACATTGATGGTGAAGTTGGTTATTATGTCGGTTAAGTTGCAGCTGAAGTAGTTGAAGAGTATGTTGATCCAGATCTAGTCGTTGATGAGGTAGTTATTTAACCCGTAGTGTATATAGGGGCTAATGCATAAGATATAGACGCATCGAAGGAAGCAACACCACAAGTTGTTCAAGGTCTTAAATTTCATTCATTGACACAACAGAAGAAACAAATCTAATAGTAGCAGTTATAATCGCAGGTTAGGCAAGAAAAGTGAAGGCGTAGAAAGTGGTTTCCCACCCAACAATGGAAAATAGAAAAGAAATAGTTGATATTTTTGATTCGGTCATTTCAGCAGCTTATTGTGACTATGATTAACAAAAACTTGACTTTTCACCTTTTGGCTTTGTATGAATTTAAAACCTTGCACCTTTATTATAATAGGGCAACATCTGCATAATCGATTGTTTAGTCAACTAGTTCAACTAATGCTACTAGTGTTGGATCACGATCCCTCCAAGTATGATATTCATTTATTTTCATTTATTCATGAAGACAGGGAAATCAAAATCATTTTAGTAGCAACATCCATAATCCCTAGATTCTTTTGACCTACCACGGAGAGAGCGCTCGATCTCTTGACCAACCACAAGGTGGTGGGCAGTCACCATCAAAGAAATCAATTCACATTGCTACTATGAATCTTACCATATTATTAGTGGGATCATGCAGTGCAAATACTGCTCCCTATTCAGTGAAAAGGTTAGATAATTATTGTGGGATAAATCTCTAATAAATCTCTCTTTGATCAATATCTAATCGATCTCTCTTCCCCCTTCCCCAAAACCACCTCAAGCAAACCAAGGATTCCACTGAATGAATCATTGAATAAATGATGCGAACTGATAATAATTGATTCGATTTGATCATTCCACCTCCTCACCTTAACCAGGTATACATGGATATTATTACTATAAGATTGCATTTATTGGATTGATCGATCACCTGGATGCTGCTAGTTATCCCAATAAGGGTCACTACTATGCCTATATAAACATGAAGTCATTTATGTGTTCAACTAGGATGAGTAAGAGATCCAAAATGAGTGGGGATCATATTTCCCTACTATTATAATAAGGGAGAGTCAACCACGGATGATTGTTTACTCCTCGATCTAAAGGAAATCAACTAATAATCTAGTTGGTGCTACATACTAAATAATAATTGAGAGGGGAAGAAAAAAAGTCATTGTAAGGCCTAAAGACCATAAGGGAAAGGAGCTATTTTTATACCATTGAAACAACAGATAAAATAATATATGCACCTGTATATTACAGTAAGGGCTAGTATCTATAACAATATATTCTTAAGTAGAACATTGATTCGGCAATGATGGAATAACATTGATTGATTTGGAATGGAACCCCTACATTATTAATTTACCTATACTACTTCATTCACAAATAGAAAGCCCTATTATTATTTATCTAAGGAAACATTTTTTCATTTCAAGGAGGATGGTGATGCTTTTTTTTATCCAACTTACTCTATATAAAATGGGGGCCTTCATCATATACAAGTGAATCGCTTCTAACCTTTATAAAGGTGTTCAGATTGGATCCATCCATAGATATCAACTATATAGTATGAGATACTACCGAATGGCCTGCAATCATAAATAATCACCCTAAATATTACCAATCATGGCCTTATTATAATATACGGGTATCTCTAAGAATCTTTCTCTGATCACATTCCCATCACTAGTCAGACTAAAGTACTTCAGGAAAGGTTTCTATTCCAATTGGTCCTGTAGGAAAAGCACCTCTCCCTTTTTTATATAATTTAGAGGTGGGCACATCATATCATATACTTCTTTACAATACGTATGTGAAAAAAATCATTAGCCAGCTGGGAGTGTGAAATAAATTGATATAGTGGGGATCCGGCCTTGAACGCTAACCACTCTATCAATCCTGGCAATCATAATGGAAAGAAGTGTATCCTCACTCCTTATAGGTATATGTGCGGATAGGGAAAATAGAGGTAGGTACAGAACTTGGTAATACAAGATCTTATGGCTAACTGGAGTAATCATTAGGAGTGGTTAGTCTTTAGGAGTTTCGTGGAACTATAATCCTTGTGCGTCGTAGGAAGACGATTGGACTATGAGGATGGGGTTTAAATATTCATTTGCAAGATAATGGTAATAGGTGGAAAGAATAACACAATAGAAAAATTGGGTGGGAGAATGCTTAGAATGAATTTGAGTGGTTGATTCCAAAATACTATTGGCAAGTTCCTGATTCTAGTACTGTTATCGGCGTATCATCCTAATTACCCAATTACAATTATATCAATAATTCTCTTAGATTCTCAAATCTTGGACCAATCCCATCTCCTATCTAACAGTTTCTATCTCACCCCATATGATCCCCTTATTATGACAAAATGTGTTCTAACCAAAAGGCTTTCATGCAGGCTCTCTTCATTTCCCTCCCCGAATTACTTGAAGAAATGGTATGCCCCCCAGAGAAAGAAAAACATCTAATCAGAACCCGTATATTCTGATTTTTGGGAATTTTTTAGATTATTAATCCACACTACTATTATCCATTAAAATACAAAACTTTGATTGACCAACCATGGATTATTTAAGTATGGCTTATTATTTTTTCATATTCTTCTTGATTGTTGCTGGACAAATGAATGATGGGGATCAAATAGCTTGTTGAGACATGAATGATGCATTTTATATATAATAATTGGCAAACCACTAGTTACATCTTACTAAGCCTGATATTAATATATTAATTGCATCCACATATATTACAACGTTACCAAATATTTCCACTAGTATACTTGTTGAGGAAAACCCTTATTATTCTTATTTGAGAGAGCCCATTCCAACCCCAATCTGATTTGGAATACTCATAGTGAAAGGATGTTGATGGATTCAATAAATAAAATTATGGCCTATGAAACAAAAATTAATAATATACAGACTTTCATCCCATTCAAAGATCATACCTCGACATAACTAATTCATATTGGGATCGATAATTACGAGGCTCTACTAATAGATATGCTTTCAATAACGTTTAGGTTCAATAAATAACCCAACTCTGGAAATAGTGAGTTCAATGGCTCACTCTTGAATCTCGCTTTATAAGAATAAGGAGTTTGGCTAACTCCCATAATGCCTTGCCTCGGCGCTAGCACATAATAATTCAGCTAAATATCTATGATATATAATGCATTGGCTATACTTAGAACTTTCGTAAACCTATCGTATCAAAGAGACGAAGCATAGGTCTGGAACCACATCCATTACTGCAATTATTGTGGAACAACGAGGCTCCTGTACAACACTTATTAATGTGTCGGGGTCGACCATTCTTTCACATGAATAAATCTGACATCCATAACATGCTTTCAAGTCCCTGGTTATGACATGTGTAACAACGATACATGTTGGGGTTTAGAGAAAGCTGGCATAAATATTTCGATTAAATATTAGTTGGGGAATATCCAACTTGAAATTCCATTATTTATTTCGGGATTGATATCTGCCCCTCTCCAACTTCCTTTTATTGAATAACTCCAGCTTGGGGCTACCTTAAGTGTTGGGGTTGAGCTCTTCTTGTATTTCCTACATTGAAGGTTGCTTGAAAGGTGAGCATTTCTCTGTTATTTAAAGGTGAGAAAATAAACTAATTGGATAGACTCGAGAGGCAAAAATTATAGCTAGAAGGGTTGATTTTCTGATCGATAGAGACCTGTTATAAATCTGTAGACTTCCCATCCATACTTAAATCCCTAAATAAGTGTTTTGTTACCGATTGATTCCCCAATAATATTTAGGCATAGAATTGAATATACCCAACATCTTAGAAAGGTGGATTAGCTTACTACCCCAGGGAGAGTTATATCACTTTCAATCAAGAAATAATATATGGGATTTTAATCATAATTCTACTCGGAAAATTCTATCTAAATGCTTATTGTTTTGTTTAATTATCTACATTATAATCTACTGGGAAATCGAAATATCAGTGTAGTGGCCACTACGACAATGGGCTAGTGCAAGGGATCCACCTAGAACTTTTCTTTAATGATAAGCCCTAAATGCTAGCTTAGTTCTAATCCCCACGCTAGCCGTGTTTGGAAAATCCATGAATTCTGAGGAGACGTTACAAGGATTCAACTTATTATATAAACACTAGCAGTGAACTGAACCAAATATCTCATCCTTATGACCTAACACATCCCTCTAATAATAATAATAATAATAATAATTCGATCGAATGATTTTTATCATGGGTGGACGTAACCAACATCTTGTACTTGGAAAAATGAGCAAGTTCATTAGGTTGTGGGGGTGGAAATGGTTTGAGTAGACCATGACAAGATTGAAATGATCTAGTTGGTATTTTTGCTACACCATCAATGTGCTCCCAACACTACCCTAGAAATCAATAATAGAAGCGCTCATCAATTATAAAAACTGGTAGTTTATATTATCACGCATATTATAATTAGGTAAATGCCCCATATATTAGAATATTTCCGGGAATTGATTGAGAAGATTGATAAGGAGAGGGGGAAAACTCCTTTTACAATATATCAATGCATAAGACAATATGCCTATTATATTCAAATTGAATCTCCTTTATTATAAATAAGATATAAATAGTTTCAATTTGGTGTAGCTTGAGTGGTTGTGAGGAAACATTGTGGGGGAAAATATTGAAAATCCAACATTGTTATGTGGTGGCTCCTAGTGAGCCGATTGTTGATGATTTGTAAAAGATCTATACATGAGTTGTTTACCTGCCCTTGTCCCCTAAAGAATATTGGATTTATCTTGGGTACCATCCTCGAAATGAGAGGAAGTTCCGAGAAGGTTTCCCCTCGGATATATTAACTGAAAAAAAGGATATAAAGGGAGCAGATTATATCCTACACTCTAGGCCGACTTATCTATCACTAATATACTAATAATGAATGAGTGTTAGGTCCCTAATAGATGATCCATGAATGTTTTGTTTCAATGGCATGACAATTGTGTGCATGAAAGAGTCAAAGTATTCATGCTAAGAATAAAATGCATAGTAATCAAAGAAGATATAAACGTGCATTGCAATCAAGAAATTTTATAAGTTAGGTTACATAAGTATTTTTTCACCCCACTATTTTTAAGTGATTCATAACCATTGGTTGGTGAATGTACCATTCACCAAGATGATTATTGCTTGTGTAATGATAGCAAATAATGCATAGCTTACAATAACACACACTAATACCTATTTTTAAGATACATTCTTATTTCACACGAGATTAAAGGGAATAGAAATTATGTAACAAATTCGAAATAAGGGGATCCAAGAAGTCAAGAAATCTGGTGTAAGTTTTGTTTCGACTACTCACTATCCACCTTCAGAGATGTGGTGTTGGTTCTCAGAACAAAGCATCCATTTATGAAAAGTAGATAAAGAAGTAAAATCACTCCTTTGCACTAATTTATCAATAAATCAAGGTAGCCAGATTGTTATGTTTCTCTTGTAGCAGGATGCACTCTCTGGGTAATTAATATCAATTTTGAGTCAATATAGACCGCATCCATGGTAAGTAGGATCTCATTTTATTTTTCTCACCAACTCCTTTCACATGCTCTATTAATTCATTTGCAAGAAAATGGTATGGGAAAATAACGATACCTTCATAGGCTAAAAACAGTATTTTCTATGTTAAATAAATTATAAAATGACTCTAAATTAGTGATAATGTTGATTACATATAAAGGAAACTGCATTTTGTCGTAGAAACTTCCAAAATGTCTGTATTTATTAGATCCTAGTTCACATGTGAATTGATAAGAGGTGTTTCATTGTTATATGTGGGAAAATTATGAAGCCTAAGTACTCTTGAGAATTGTATGAATCAATGGGTCATCCCTGGGAATCCCCATGCTCCTAGTGAAATCACTAAGCTTTTAAAGGGCTTCTCTGTAGAAAAAAAATCATCTGGAAACACACAGAGTTGGAGTGGGTAGTAATTAAATGACATTGGCAAGCCCGTAGTTTCATAATCTGGAATGGACAAGAGGAATCTAAGACTCATGCGGAGAATCAAACTCCTAGTATGATATCCCATGGGTTTGTGGATTGGTTATAATGACTGACATAAACAAGGTGTTTCTGCCTCATTATTTATAATTGGTAAAATATGGACAAAAAGTGCTTTGTTAAGGTTATACTGCTATTCCGAGGCTTAGATAACATCTAGCAAGATTTTATTTTATTTAAAGGTGGTCACTAGCCACATTGTAAGGTGAGTGACTAGGTGGAAGAACAAAAATATTCTACAGAAAAGAAATAGGACTTTGGTGTTGGAAAGCAAGTATGATTTCATTTCTAAAGTTGAAAACATGCTATATTTTTCATTCTCCCTACTTTTATTAATTCTAACATTTCCTAGACTAGAATTTGGCATATATTTGGGTCTAAACTAATTCTAGGTTACTTAACTTCTCATTTCAACATGTACATCATCACATGGTTCCTCTTCTTTTATGAAAGATACCATATGGGTCTATTTTTTTGCCTTTGGATCTCTCTTTGGAAACTAGAAATGGATCAAAATTGATTGGCTCATGGGCTTCATCACAAAAATTGCACCATTGACTAGGAGAACACTATTCAGGCTGAAGAAAATTAGGATTTGTCCAAATCCTGAATGTAGGTGTTGTAGCGGGATTAGGATCTGCTATAAACATATGCTCAAAATAGATCATTTTTTTGTGCATATCCTACATTATTTGTAGCATGACATTCATGTCAATCTTGCGACTAAAATTGTCAAATGGTAGACCTGTTATAAGATTATTCTCATAAATTTCTCAAAACGTTTGTAGAAATTAGCCAAGATATTTTACTTTCTTTTCCCCCAATTGATGAAAATAAGAAGGGGGCAATTTATTATCATAAGGGACTAAATAATCTTATTAAGTGGGTCACATAACTTTAGGAATCTTGCCAAAGAGCTTCATGAACCAGAGGTTAAAATCTTTCATGGTTGCATCGTCTTTGAAGGATAGGCCGTGAAAATTTCTTATTTGATCAATAGGTTTTTCCATATTGCCAAGGGTGGACTTAACCAGTAAATGAAATCAATCTAGGACGTTTCAAATATTCTCTCATGGAGGTAAAATCACTCGGTAGCATCCCTACCTTCTAAAGAATTGACAAATTTTCTAATGCATGTGTCATTATAATGTGCATTGATATTGTAACATGCATGAGAGAACACATCCAAGTGTTCATGAGAAAAAGGAACCCCATTTCCTGTCAATTTAGGTTGATGATATTTTCACTTTGGAAAAGGATTAGTAGCTTGTGCAATGTTTAGAGGAGATGGAACGTGCCATTCTGTGGCATCTACATCCACCTCATACTGAAATATTCCTAGATTTTTAACTACCTTTTGGGGATTATTTTGGGTAATTACCTGGTGAGATTAAGTGAGCATACTACCTATAGCAATAGAACCAAAGGTTGAAGTACTAAAGCCAAAACTTGAACTTATATGTGAGGTAGAATAAGCCATATTGACTACAATTAGGCTAACTCTAGGTTTATAGCTTTTGGCTTCAAAATTAGCAATGGAGTGGAAAAATTTCTTTTTCAAATGGTATTGATGTCTTATTCTTATTTTTTCTTTCGAAGAGAGTTTTGAACTCAATAGATTAACCTCAATTTTTTTTGGATATTTGTGTAGAGTTGGACATACACCAAATAATAAGCTTTCACAAGGCTAGGAACTTTCATTCCCGAGTCTGGTCACCATTTATGTTGATTCTAGAAATGATAATTAAGAACAACATTTGGAAACACCCTTATAGGTATATCAAGGGGAAAAATAAGGGATGGAAGCCCAAGTTAGTTTTAAAGCCCTGCACTTGCTAACTATGTGGTTAGGCTAATTAGTTCGGCAAGTCAGTGGAGTCTTTCCCCTTAAGGGTACTAATCCTCCAATTAGATGTGTGCATAAATTTTAGTATGTGCCTTATGTCCATGATTAATGTCCTTTCAATTTTCTATTAGAGTACAGGCCTAATCCTAAATAGTTATGTGGGTTAAGTTTTAGTGCAGAAAGAAGCTAATAAATGCAATAAGAGTTATGTCTCTTGCCTTCCATTTAATTAAAATAAAGTAGTGAGTAAAAATAATCTGAGTGAAAATAGTGTTGGAGATGCATAATAAGAAAACCAATACAATATAAAATGTCAAATAAATACGTGATACAGAAGGCATTGAACCTTCTACATTGAAGGGGGGGAGGGAGGGGCGAGGGACACAAGACGATTTGGTCAAGGAGACTTAATACATGTATAATAGACCTGACTAGAGTGTTCAGGCACGAAGCAAGACTTCAGACTACGGAGCGCTTACTCGAAATAGCTTCTTGACAGAAGGAACTTTCTATAGAAGTTACCTATTCTAGCTCTTAACTACTCCTTTTCGAAAGGACCCTAAAATTGTGATTGATATGGGAGATAGCTCCTTCGCACTCAAAGTCTGGAAAAAATGGGGACTTATGGGGACCGTTCATATAGATACCATGTTGTATGCCTATAGGAAAAAAATTCAAGCATCCACCATTTACTTGTAAAGTGGGGTTGGGTGCATATACTGCAATAATAACTATAATAATAAAAGGTGCATACCCTAGAGTTTGTCAAGTTAGATTTGATCCATGAGATTTCGATTCTTGAGGGGTCGGCACACAACTATTTTTCTAATATTGAAAGGCTAGGTAGTAATATAAAGTATTTTTCCAATGATGTGAATAGTTTTAGGGTGATTCGTAGAAGTCCCAACCTCATTAGGCCATTATGATATTAAAGGACACCGACGAGGATTAAAAAATACGAGTGTATTTTTATGATTGAAATTATATTACGCTTAGCGGATTGGACTGACGGGAAAGAAATTTCTCTCGAAACCTCTATTGTATTCCCTATAGATACCTTCTTGATGCCCTGGGTAAACCAATCATTCATATAAAGTGATAGATGAGGCCTTTTATACTATGAAATAACCAGTCTCTTCCCATAGAATTATAGAAGTCCAGGAATGTGAGTGAGGAAGGGTGAGAGAGGTAATGCAAGTGAGGCTTTGCCGGTGTTAGTCCATATTCACTCTTTGGTACCATCCTTTACCCTGATATCACTATTGAATCCTCTGAATTCATAATGACATGCTATGTCTTCCTTAATCCCAATCATCGATGTGGGTGGGAATATTTATACTTTTGCAAGAATGGTAAAAATGACATCTTCCAAGTGCACGCAACTCCATAAATTTATCTATTTAGGGATTTTGACTAGCATTAGTTGGATCAAAATGACCGACCTAGCATCTAAGAAAGTTTGTCGAGCAATAATATTTGGATCAAGATAATTCCATGTAGTCTCAAGGGTGATCGATCACTAATAATGTCCACTGATAATACTATAATGCAACTATTCTTTTTTATACCATAGGAAGGTTTGGGGGATGGTGAGAGAGCCGAGGTGCAACAAACTTGAATTTTAGGATGGAAAAAAATTTGAACCGTGCAGGTGGGGGTCTTAGAGAGGCATGCAAGTGGAATGTGTGGGAAAAGAAAATATTGGGTAGGTTTGCTATGAATTCCCTTGTACGCAAGACCCCCGATTGAGTGTTTTATTTAGCCATTTATTATTTGGAACCTTTATTTTGTATCTGGAATTAGGACCTATTGCACTCAGTTTTATTATTAATTCATTAATTTAGATGAAGAAAAATATGCCTTTTACCCATACCTTGGGTCGAATGTTTCCCTTGCCATTCATTTGGAATGAGAGATTTCATAATATGGGAATTAGGAGCCTCATAATTTTATACATAGATAAGGGTGTTATTTTTAAATACTATAATCCAAAAAATAGGGATTTATCTAATACTTTCCCCCTACCCCGAAAAAGTGAGAGGGTGTGGTCACCTAAATAAAGGTCGTGGCCCAAGATATGGTAAATTTGGAGCTGAAAGCGTGGCATGGCGAAGGTAAGTTGGAAATGTCAGCCCTCCTTAGCAAGTGAGATAGCTTTTTCCTTTCTGTAGTACCTTATTCCTAGTGTGTTACCTTCAATCGGGTGAATTATTTTTTCTGGGTTGATGTGGAGTCATGTTTAAAGCTAGGTCTATCTTCTCTCATGGGATCTTATCTTCTTAGCCATTGGTACCGTGGGAAGTGAATCATATTGGGAATGAGATGGGGACTGGTGAGATGTAGGGGGAAAGGTAGAAATGGGGTTCTGTTGTAGGAATATTGTTTCCTTCCTGAAAGCTTCCTTTACAAATTGTTTAGTATTTTTTCCATAATTCTTGGAATGATGGGTCATATGGGAATCGAGTGATAAAGCTAATAAGTATGGTAATTCTAGGTAATATGGAAATGGTCTAATACAGACGGGAGAATGATAGGCGGGATGCGGGGGAATTTTGCAATGAAATTCTTCATAAAATCATGAACATGACGAACAACAGGAACTAAATAACAACAAGAACAACATGGGTGAATGTAAAGCAGATTGAACGTAAAGTGTACTATTCCTTGGGTGAGTGGACTAAAAACGTACAAAATGCAGATTGTTGAATAGGTAATATTGATTGAATAATGTTGGGAGTATGGTTGTGGGATTGCATATTGTTCCCTCCTTCGTGACTTGTCCTCGGTGTACTTCTTGGGTGGTTTCAAATCTTACCCAGCAGACAGTGGCTCTAGGCTCAAGCATGCAGCGATAGAAAGGGTGGGTAGGTTATACTATGTGTCCAATTGGTGTTCCCGCTCCAAAGTCAAATTATATGGTAAGTAAGTGATAGACTAACTTCCCTTCTTCGTAGTGTCTAAAGGTAGTATCAGCATTAGTTAGTTTCTCCCTATCCATTTCTTAAATGGGTGTGAGTACCTGAATAATCCTTATTCACAGTTAAAATATGCTAACTACCAAACCCCTGGGATAGGGGGCCACCCAATAATAATCACCCCCAAAAGAAAAATATATCATAGGAAATTCAAAGGGAAAATTCAATTATTATTAGCAAGGTGAACGGGGCTAAATAAGCAATTGAATAAGTAAATTAGTGTTGTCAATGCCTCTTGTAAGATGTGGGAATTTGCATATTGAAGGATTCCTCCTAAAATACATTGTACATAGAAACCAATGTGTTCAGTCCTGGTAAGTGAGGTGATTTTCTAGGGGTGTAAGTGACCACCTCATTACTGGTGACTTCTTTTCAATCCTAGCTAAACTATCGGAAAGGGCCTATTTCTTCATTAATGAAAAAATCCACCTCAAGTGCCCCGAGGAGTGATTTTATATTAGACCCAGTAAAGATGCTTTTTGTTTAATAAAGAATATATAATGAGAAGTGTTTCCTTATTATTTCCACCCAAAAATTTTTCCTGCCTCGAGAAAAGTAGGTCATTAGTCGATCAATAGGTATACTCTAGGGCTTAAGGGTAACATGAGTTAAAATGGGGCAATCAAAGAAATATATTTGCAACATGGGCTATCCATGAAAATCTGTTTGGAATGGTTTGTAGTAACTTGGGAACCTCACGTAGAATCCATTCACAACACATAGCCTTGACTAGGAAAAATAGATGAAAAATGATTTTCATCCACGTTATTCACTCCCTTCCTCGCCCACATTTTAGGAAACTAATTTCTAGACAAAAATAAATCTAGCCATAATCTTCATTTTTGGTAAATAGTTTCTTTATGAGCAACCTTTATGTTCGACCATGTCTCCTTTTTGTATTTCTTTATAAATTCATTGGCTTCTTTCTTTGTTGAGCCTCAATCAAGGAAATTATTCACATAGGTAACCTTCCTGGGCCTATTTCATAAAGAATAAAATTCACTAAAGTGTTCTAATAATGCATTTGACTCCCTAGCCCACCAAACCCAAGAAGTGAAATATTCTTAATAAAGAATGTGAAATGAGGACCCGAAGGGTGCTCATTGTTTTTACAAGGTGGATTTTTTTCAATATTCTCTTTCTACTAAGTGGTGCCTAGGCCGAATGTGATAGGCCTAAGTAAATATCTGATAATATCTCAAATCTTGTATTATATACATAATTATACAACAACCAGCTTAGCAACTTCCAAAACAAGTGCATTGTAAGTAAAACGTAACATGGTTCGGAACTGTTCATTGGAGTTATGACAGGTGTTTCCTGCTAGAATCAACATAAGGCTTTGGGCTATGACACCTGTGTATAAGAGACACCTGGAAATCAAAGGGAAAGGTTATAAAATGGCTTGCTTCATGAAATATAAAATCCAATTTAGTGCCCCAAAATTACCTCGGACCTTCAAAAGGAGAAATTTCATTATCTAAGAATGGAAAATTTAGTCATTTTCAATAACTCATAGCTGAACCAAGTAACCCAAGCCAATTATCTAAGTTGATTTTTCCAGTCAAATAGGGCAACAGCCACAGCTGAGTATCATCCCATTTGGGTGTCCTGGTGGGGTATCTAATCACAGTTATGACCATCTTATAATGATCAACTATTGATGGATCTTGTGACAATGATCCCCTGGAAATGAACATTGGCTATTGGAGCCTATGGCAATGACATGTTAACAATGATTGGCAATAAACTATGAATAGTGCTTATGGGTGTGTCTATGTATGGTGGATCATCAAAACATGAACTAACGTATGTAACTCTTCATAATTCATTCCTTCAATCCAATATAGGTAGGAAAGAGATTTCCATATATGTAATTGTCTGTAGTAAATTCCATTTTTCCATGGAGGTGAGGTAAGAATGTGTGTTTTGTAGTGGTATAGGTAGAGGGATATGGTTGTTGCTTCTATGTGGGTTCCGGGTATATTATGGCTACTCTAGGCTATGCGGACTGTGTATATGTGCTACTATGAGAACCGTCTATGGGCTACGACCTTTTGTCTATGATATCTATGAGTGTCCCTGACTGGTGGTTATGGGTAATTGTTGTGGAAAAAATTATTCTGTAGGGGTAAGTGCCTTTCCCAATAGGGTCCTTTCCCAAGAGGGTTCTTATATCTCGGGTATATATGAGAATGACTAGCTGGAAATTCCCTTATGGTGGCTATGAGACTAGCTATTAGACTGGGCACATACAACTAGGCATGGGGGATCAACAAATGGTGGGCATGTACTATGAGGCACATACAACTCAACTAGGCACATACTAATTGGCACACACAGAATAATGGGAACTAACTAGAGATTTATGGATTGAATATAGGTTCGATGAGTAGAGCTTCATTCCAGCACTAACCAACTATGATACTGTTACCTACGGGCTATAAATACTGGCACTGAAACTAGGCATGAGTGTATTAAATCTAGGATTGATTATTTTTTATCCTATTGGCAATGAGAAAAGGCTATGAGCAATGACCTTAAATAAATGACTATCATTAATGATCGGCTCATTTTGACTATGATCGACTAGAACTCGCTATAGCTTTAGGGTGCTCAATGTTGTGATTGTCTACAACAATGATTATAGCTTGTAGATGAACTGACAAGAGCTTCTATCAATGACTAAGCTTGTAGCAATGAGACTATAACTGACCATCAACCTATGATCGAAAAGTACTACTCCTGTCTAGGCCTCCTGTCTATGATCATCTATTGGCTATGACTCCTGGAAATGAACTTCAAAAGAAATGACTAACATCAATGACTGGCTATTGGCACTAACACCTACCTGCCTTATCTTCCCTAGTTCTATATATTGTAAGTAAGCAAGATACCTACATTCGACGAGTAGAAATTTCGATCAACAGGAATTTTCAATGTGTCCTTTCGATGTGTTCACTATTTTTCTATGGGTACACTTATCTGTTGGCACCTTGTCATGGGTGGATCATAGTAGTTATGGTAATTAGTGCACCTCACACTAAGAACTACATCATTCCTCCCCTATGGCCACTCATACTAGTAAACAACATCAAAATCAAAATCAAATACTTATCTCAGTAGTGGGACGTTGTCTGTCTGTTTGACCACCCCACCTTAAACATGTGGGAAATCAATCAATAAATCAATCACTGTCTTGTGCCACTTCCCTGAGTGTATTCCCTGGCTAGTGTGGCTACAAATTTTTGTTTGGTGCATGATCCTCGTCAATAAGTATAATATGTATAATGAATTGTAATAACTATCTCTTGGTGTATATCACTAACTAACATAATCAGTCATCCTCGTACCGTGTGCCATACCATATCATACTCGGTTCAAATCAAAGGATTTCCCTAGTGTCCTAAAACTGGGCACGTATAAGAAGTAAGACATAAATAAATTTCCTTTCCTTTCCTTTCCTAACAAGCTAGGAAACTAACTCTAGCAAAACCACCCCATCAAGGCATGGTCTAACCCTACATTCTAGAATAACTTCTCCTAGCTTTCTGGCCAAGCTTATTTGGTTTATTTCGACCAGCCTCGACTTATTCCAGCCTACCGTTTAGGTCCCATAAGTTCTATATCATGAGTTTAACCAACCTTTGGTTTCTAGCATCCATGGGTTTGAGAAGATTTGTTTCAATTTATGAATTCCTTGGGTTTTCCCAATCTAATATTCTAGCCTTATGGGTGGGTCTAACCATCCAACAAAAAATACATCGCCTTGGTCAATCAGCAAGACGAGAAAAAGAAATTCTTGGTTCTTATCCCAGCCATTAGCTTCATGAGCAAACTATAGCTTCCCTGACCAATGCATTATAAATAAACCAACTAGAGCTTCTGACGTCAATGAATATCCAGTCTAGTGACTAGACCAACTAGTTATGGGTTAGCTCTCATTCTTCTTCCTTTTCTTCTTTCCATGCTTATTTGTTCAACAAGAAACTAGCATTTTCTTCTCAGGATTTCAGGCTCATAAGAGGTAGGCTTATTAAATTTTCCCTTTTCTAGTGAGATGGGCTCCTTACCATTTTATTAACACCTTCCTTTAAGACACATACAAACTTTTCTTAATTCCTTAAAATATAACCTCATTTAATTAATTGAATTATCTCTTTTCCTTTCCTTATAGCGAGACGAAAGAACTTGTTCATACCAAAAATTTTGAAATATCTAACCTCATTTTGATCTGAACTGAACTACTGTCAATACTAACCTACCTAACCTCATAATACATGATATGGGCTCATAAAAGTGATTTATACTACTAGTTCCTAATACCTCTTCTTTCGGGCTCATAGCTAACTATATCTTCCTCCTCCTTTCAAATTTCATTGTAGCAACATAATATTAGTCTGGATTGAATCCCTACATTCGCTTACTATTAACATTCCTTAGATTTTTACCAGTCACCTACCCTAGAACTTACAAGGACTAAAAATACAAACTCAAAAGCTATAAATCTTACTATACCTATAGAGATAAGACCTTTGCACCGACTTCAAATTCAACATGCAAGCTACCTAATAAAACATAAGTACACTTAGATAGATGGAATTATATAGACCTAACCTAAGGCTAGAGGGAAGGTAAGAGAGTCTCTTCTGCATAGTGTTCCTATGAGTCATCCTTCCTCACCCCATTCGAATGAGTGAGTCATTTCATATGCATGACTAGTCTATCTTAGGTCTTTGTTCGTTGGTTGAATATCAGCTAAATCCCTTCCTCACTTTCCCTAAGAACCTCATTATCTGACCTATGATCATAGTATTTTGTTTTCAAGGCTGAGGTTTTATGCCTCTACCCTTCATTCTTTCATTCCCTATCTGTGAAGAAGGAAGGTAGGTTGATCATGAAGAAATGTCAAGTGATTGGCTTACTGCATTGAGTGACTATGAATTATTTGTATAAAGCTATAATTAATTGATTGAAGGACTTCTATTTCTTTCTGAGTTCCTCAGTTGTGTGCATATGTGTATGGTAAAGGGTGATTGTTGACCTAAGATAGAAAGGGAAAATTTCGGAGGGAAGAAAGGCATAAAAGTTCTTTGTAAGAAGGAAGGTAGAAAAGGTCAAAGCAGGAAAGGTAGAAGGTAAGACGGAAGGAAGGAATGACCCTTTAGGATTTGATTCTTTATCCCCACCTCACCCTGTTTCTTCGCATTGAACCTTTTGTGGAAGATGCAACAGAGACTAGAATTTAGAACCTTCTTTCGTATGGATATGATTTAGCACCCCACCTTGCCATCGAAGGCATCAATTTTTTCAGAGTGTTTCGGATTTACCATAACGTGTTGGGTACCCAACCCCTCCATATTTAGAGATGTGAGTTGATATTTGCATGCATGGAAAGGATCCTGGTGAGGATTCTTGAGAAACAAACAAGAAATGGATTTTACTAGATAAAAATAAATTTTCATCCTCCATTGGATACACCCACTTTTCTTCAGGAATTTACCACCCCAATAGGAAAGCTTCATATACACTTTAGATCTCTAGCTTCCTAGGTGCTTGCTTAAGGAAACTCCCAAAGTTATTGATATATAATCCCAATGATTTGATATCCACCTAATATGTGGGAATAAAGACAAGCACATTGTAGAAGCCACTTTATTTTGGTAGCGCCGGTTTCGACCCTTGGTTAGTATGGGTAGGTCTAGTTATGTCTCTTCAAAAAAGGTTATGGGGCATTCCATTTTAGGATGGAAAAAAGAAGAGGGGGTGTTCAGGGCACTTGTGTAGGCATTTTAGAGATTTTACCCCAGATATTTGAATTTACCAGTCAGTCATCTGCCCAGCTTACTTTGTCACCAAATTGCCACCGCAATAACCTAGTTTATAGAGTTATTTTTCTACCTCAATAAAGAGCCTTTGTAGGAAAAGAAATTTACGGTGGCTTTTTAGGTGATTTCTTACGCATACTTCCAAACAGAGAGAACAAGGGGGGAGATTTTTCACTTCCTATTATTTTTATACCATGCAATAAACTCATAGATTTTATGTTCCAATGTACCCTTCATCACCTAGATCCGAAGACCCGATCTATACCCTCCATTTGACCCATATTTTTCTCTCATTGTACATAAGAGTGACTTGATGATGAAAGGGATATTGGAAAATAAGAAAAAAGCAGGTATTGGACACCTGAACTAGGGAACATGTTTTGGAAGCATTAAAATACTATATTATTAGAGGTTACTATTCTAACATTATGACACTTAGAGTCTAGTTGGTATAGCTCTCCTCATAATAATCGATAACTTGGAAATAGAATAATAATTCCATGGGCACTCTAGTTTAGTCCAATATTCTGGAAATAGAAAATAAAAACTGATTAAAAAATATTTAGGGAGTAGAGATTCTTGTCGAGACTCTCAGATTTTGGCTAGAACAAAAATTCCCTTTCATATTAAAATATACTTATAATGTCCTTGTAGACTGTGATCCCATGGTAGTGCTCATAGTCAAGAAAAATCCCAAAAGACTTAATAGAAAAAACCCAAGTGAAAAGCAAGGCCAATAAAAATGTAGTGGACATGGATGACACCCCTATCAGGGCTGAGAGACACACATGTGATGGTACATACATAGTACCTAGCCCTTCCCCTTGCCATAGCTTCTTATATCTCCACCACCATTCATTATACCATGAAAAAACAATGGTGATAGATGAACCCATTTTTTCACCTGGTTAGATGTCCCTTGTTTATGTCATGAACCCCATAATTTGAGGAATGATTTGAACTATCAATGAAAATTGATACAAATGGATTACCATGAGGTTCATCAAGTAGTATTTTCTAGATATTTTTTTCATATTAGAAATATTTTATTATATATATATATCCATCCAAAACCACCTTTTGGCATGCGTTTTTGGTTTGTGACCCAATATGCATAATGAAGGAAACCAAAACCCATGGTGAACCAATTATAGCCAGGACTAGCTAGAGGATGACCTTTTATGGATATACACCCCTTTCCTTGCATACCATGTACTAGATAATCCTCCTTGGATGACATCATATGCTCTAGAGAACCACATGTTACACCTTTTGATGTATAATTTATGGCCATTTATGATAATTCCAAACAAAATGATGGAGTATTCTCAGATTATAGATGATGAGCTTCATGATAATACCTTATTCCTCCTTTTTTCCCTCCATATGATTATGTTTTAGGCCTTGAAACCATTTTTGGGCCATGTTTGGGCTCAATTTTATGCCAAATATTATGTCATTTGTGACAAAATGAAATGCACCTTATTTCAAGTCATGTGAGGGGGCTTTGTCCCTCACCTAAGGAAGGTATACTCATATAAAAAAATTCACCTCCTTAGCAACATATCATCATTCATTCTTAGAATTTTTTTATCTCATCAAGATTTTCACTAGCCTTGGAAGCCATCTTATGCATATACTTGTGTCTTTGAGAAACATTTATTGAGAGCAGGAAAAAAAGCTCACTATAATGTGAAGAAAACATGTTGAACCAAGGAAGGCGAAACCACTAAGAAAGGTAAAGTGTGGGACCTTAGGGGTAGGATAGATAGAAGACCTCCTATCTCTTTCCTTATTGTATAAGTATCTTAATTACATACATATTCTATTAATTCCTCTCCATATTTTTTCTTCCTTACTGCCTTACCCCATATTTTATTATAGGATTTCCTTGATGCCTTTTAAGGCTAGTGAGTGTGCAAGCTAATAACATATTCATAGAGATAGGAGGAATTTTCCTTCTTTAAGAGATTGATTGGGGGTCCTTCTATCCTTTTGGTCAATTAATCCCTCATCTTCCTTATTTACTTATTTTGTACCCTTCTAAAATAAGTAAAGAAAAAATCAAGAAATTCTTCTTTCCCTAACTTCTTTAAGTTGCTTTCTTGTTGGCTTATGAGTGGTTTAAAAGAACCATATTCCTTCGCATCAGCATCATTGATCGAGTCAACGTTTCATTAAGAACCACCATTCTATTATTCCTCTGGTAAGAAGAGTGATAAGGAGGAAAAGAACCCATGCGTAGGAGGTGAGTTAGCATTCCTCCTTTCTCTATTATCTATTTATGGAACTATAGGATAGGGTAAGTGTCAAGCAGGTTAGGAAGAATTTTATTATTTCTTTACTGAACTACTTTTCTTGATTGAACTGATAAATAATGTATAGGGGAATAAGTAGTAGCTCTCATAAATATTTGGTGGTAAGAATTCATCACTTACTATTCGATAGATGTAAAAAGATATCCAAAACTAGCTAGGAAGTGAGAGCACTTGAATGTGAGATAGGTCAGGCATAATCAAGTTGGGAAGATTCTAGGTGAGATGTTGGGTGTGGATCCTGATTATCTTGTTTATTTTGTATCACAATGTTGGACCCCCTGTACCTTAATGGGGGTGTCAACGCCGCCCGTAATTAAACGTTGCCTAGGGGGTCTAGGGGGGGGCAGCCACGACTTTATAGAGCCCCTCCTAGCGGGGGGTTTCAGGGGCATCACCCTCGAAGCTAAAACCAGATGTAAAATTGCCTTGTAAAAGTATAGTAATTTCTAGTCAATCTGGGTCGTTCATTAGGCAGATGATCTGACAGTAGAAGTTATGTTTAGTTTATGGATTTTTTCCCTAGAAGGAAACACCTCCCTTTTATGAGGGTATCGTATTGCGGCTATGTATTGTGTGTGTATTCTCAGAGCGAGTAATTTCAAATACACATAGTTATTTACT